>PYXC01002733.1:4600000-4780000 GCA_015244755.2 Tenualosa ilisha | reverse complement strand
AAAAAAAGAGAAAAAAGTACAGAGAAAAATCAATTCTGCTGAGTTGCTGGAAGGGATCCAGGCTTCACCCAAGGTAATTGTGGAAAAAAAAACATCTCTTTATTCAAACAGACAATAACAGCATACATTCACCTTCACAATGGTGCTGCAGCCTCTTTAAAAAAAAAAAAAAAAAAATCCTTGTTTTCAACCTTGGTGAGGAAAATTCTGTAGAGGCGGAGGGAGTAAATGTGTCAAGGGAGAAATATTTTGTGGCCAAGACCCAATCTGTGAGAGGGTGTCTGGCATTAGAAAAAGAATGCCACATTCACATTTAGCACTTCAAAGCACCCTCCATTATGACATTTTTAGGGTATGTGATGGGCTTACATTATACTGTGTGCATACGAATATGCGTGCAACATCCATGTTGCCGCCGTGACCCAGTTAACCCAACTAAAAGTTAGTGTGATTGTGAAAAAAATGGAGAAAACATGGAGGAATTCACATTTTTTGCTTTGGTTTCGTTCTTTCATTTCACTGTGTCACAGCATTCCACACAGCTCATCTGTGTTGGCTGCTAATTCTAGACTTCTACGCTTATAATAGAAGAACAAAACTGAAAACAACAGTAGTTTCCCGATTTGATAATCTGTCCCATTTTCTCTCTTTTTGAGAGTGTGTCTTTATTCATATTCAGTGACAGAATGGATGTTGAAGCAGAGACAAAGAATGTGTCTGTGCAAGGCTGTAGCACAAGCGTTGTGCTGCCTCTCTTTCTGCCCTCACACTGGCTGTTCCACTTTAAGGCACACGATCTCTCAACAACATGGCCACCACGTGGAGCTCATGGTGTCATGGAGGAGGTCACAGCGGGGCCACCCACTATCTCTCTCTCTCTCTCTCTCTCTCTCTCTCTCTTACACACACACACACACACACACACACACACACAAACACACACACACACACACACACACACACACACACACACACACACACAAACACACACATGCCACCTTTTTCCCAGTGACTGGACAGCAGCTAGGCTATCTCAGCCTGAGCACAGGGGATGCAGGAGTGGGGAGACAGATGAGAGAGTGCAAGGAGGAGGAAGGGGAAGAGGGGGGAGAGGTGGTGACTGGGCAGCCTTGCACTGGGCTGGGCAGAGCAGAATCAATTAAGGCACATCAAATCAAGAATTCATGCACTCGGAAAGTGACAAATATTGGCTGGGACTGTCAAAGCCGTCAGCTCAGGCCAGACACAGCTTCATCTTCTCCCTCTCGTTCATCTTAATCTCGCTCTTTACTCTCTCTCTCTTTGTTTTTGCATTCTTTCGTTCTTTCTCTCTCTCTCTCTTTCTTTCTCTCTGTCTCTCTTCTCTCTTTCTCTGGTGAGCTCAAAGATAAGCCATTAGTCAGTAGAGTGAACCCTTGGATAAACGTGTCAGATATTGGCCAAGCTGTATATGTGTGTGTGTGTGTGTGTGTGTGTGTGTGTGTGTGTGTGTGTGTGTAAGGTGGTTACCCAACCCTGTGTGACCTGGCCAGATATGCATTTGTTTTCAGTGCCCTGGATGTTTTGTTGATGCCTGAGAGAGTTTGGTTGACTTTATTGTTTCATTTATTTATTTTCTTTCTGTTTTTGCTTGTCTGAATGGTTATGGTGGGAAGCTAATGGAGGTAGGAAGAGGAAGAAATCAATTATCTCCCTGAGCAGGTTCAGCTCCAACATCCCTTAGCCCTTCCAAGTCAAGGCCACACAGCCCAAAAATAGAGACGTGCACCACAAGAGGAACTCATGGGGTGAAAGAATCCAAATCCTGTTTAAAGAGATATTGGTCTTAACAACAAAACAATGCTGATGTCGATCTCCTCTCAAACTAGGAGCAAGATAAATTCCGTTAATGACTTTTCCCGATCGCAAAATAATACAGATATGAATCAACCTTTATCTGTTTACCATTATAAGGGATCAGTTTAAAACAACAGTGCCCATAGGCTTACAGTGTATTGTAGTATATTTAAACAAAGCTGTCCAAATGTTTAGCTTTTAAATGTGCAGAAGAATTAGGGCCACAATTGACAAGACCTCAAGAGGACCTGACTTGACCTGGCTTGTTACGAATTTATCAGACTTTATTTATCAGACAGACTTAACAGACTACCCTGGTGCAGTTAACTGTGATAACATTTTTGTTTTCACAATTCACAGGTGATATACTGTAAGTTTTTGACAACAAACGAAAAAAAAAACCTAAGAACAAACATTGCTGTCACACGTTTTGTCATTTCCCTAGGCCTTGCCACAAACACATAGCAGCCACTTGATATGTTTGCAGGGGGATTTAGGGATGAACATTATCGTGTTTTCCGAGTGAACATCTGGTGGGGGGTGAAAGGTTGTGGTAGGGATCTCGGCTCTTCACAGAATTCCTTCCATCAGATAAATCACCAACAAGTCACTGTGAAATGGTGAAGGAGGAGGAGTGAGGGAAAGAGAGAGAGAGAGAGAGAGAGAGAGAGAGAGAGAGAGAGAGAGTAAATAGAGGGACATTAACTCAATCCTGGCTGAACAGACTCACTGCTCATGTGCACAGCCAAATGAACCGGCGACCTGCACTTAACCCAGCAGCAGCAGAAGCATCGCATTAAAGAAGTGTCCAGACGGAGAGGCACCCATGCTTTGGACAGAGAAGAATCACCATGGGCAACATTACAGTCTACCCAACTGATGTCCTTCTATTACAGACAGCTCACTAAGACATGCCAGGTCTCTGGCTGGTGAACAACATGAAAATGATGATATGCTGGTAAACATTATCCATCAACCATTAACATGACAAATGTTTTTGTTGTGGCCCTTTTCACATACTGTTAGATTCAAATTTCTGTTTTAACATTTCTGTTTAACACATAATTCTCATATAATCATAGTTCATTATCTGATTAAGATTGTTTAAGTGTAGTTTTTGGATTGTAGATTGCGGATTGGGCTGTGTGTTGAGCCTCCCCACCCCCACCGCACCTCCACCCCCACCTTCTTGTCCCGCATCTCTGCCACCACCCGGTAGTGATGCTGCCGCTGGACTGAGCTCAGAACGCTAATGTGTGTGAGCACTCGCCATCAGCGGCCTGTGGTGTGGGGTGGCGGGGGTGGGGAATTGGGTGGACGCAGGGCACTGAAGAAGGGAGGGGTGGGGGGTGGCTGTCGCCACGGAGATGCCGCCGACATGCGGGATCCATGACTCAGGCTACATGTCAGGAGATGTCAGCCGTCGTTCGCTAGGCCGTGTGGTCACATACACAGACACACACACACACACACACACACACACACACACTTCTACATACGCATAAACACTCATCCACATCCACACTATTATAGAAATACACACACATGCAGAAATATGTAGGCTTCTCACACAGACACACACACACACACACACACACACGCACACACTCACACACAATAATTACATTATTACACAAATGCCACCACATTATTGTCATATTGGTTTAAAGCACAATGAACATTCCATGCCTGGGAGTTCATCTGCTCCGCATACTAGTCTTCTCTCGCCCAGTGGATTGGCCCAGTGAACATTTTATCTGTAAGCATATTTTTGGTCTTTGGCCTGTAGTAAGATAGGACAGTAAAAAGTGACCGGAAGCTAGCAGGAGAGATAGGCTGGGATCAGGATGTGACCACATGGTCGGATATGAACCCGTGTCACCCGTAGGCGTTTGGGTGTGGGACCCAGACTACAGCCGTTTGTACCATAATACCCCATGGTCTAGGGGGCGTTTGAAATCAGGGCACGCTAGCCTTGGGCGGCTGGGCTTTCACAAACTTTATTGTTTGTTTTGTTTTCTTTTGTTTTGGTATGCCATGGAGTTGTTGGTTTGTTTTGCCGTGGAGTTTTACTCCAGTGTGGCGTGAGGCAACAGGGTCTCTTGGCAATGAGTTCATCTGTTGACGAAATGTGTTAATGTTTTTAGTGTTTATATGTGTCAATGTGTGTGTGTGCGCGTGTGCATGTGTGTGTGTGTGTGTGTTGTGGGTTGTGGCAATGGTGGTAGCCGGGGCATACTTCACACCCCTGAATGACCAGGAAGTACTTGACAGCTCTCAGTGCCCTGGCTTGTGCTAACTCTTCCACTTCCTTCCTGCTAAGTTGGATTTTCATCAATCAGTTCCCCTCAGAGCACTAAAACAAACTCATTTCCTTAACACTGATTACTGCCTCTCTCTCTCTTCTCTCTCTCTCTCTCTCTCTCACTCTCTCTCTCTCTTTCTCTCTTTCTCTTTTCCTCTCTGTTTCAAGATCTCAGTTCTTCCTTTTGTTTTTCCAGCAACATTTGATCTCGGTCTCCTTCTCTCTCTTTCACCCTCTCTCTCTCTCTCTCTCTTTATTTGTGTCATTTTTCCCCATCTCCTGTTTACCTTTCTTTCTCAGAGGCTGCACTTCCCCTTGGGCTGGCTAGCAAGGCTTCCGATGACTTCAGAGGCTCTCTGTTCCACAGTTTTCCTCCTCCCACTGCAGTCTAGGACAAATGACATGCTACATGCATCATATTTGTGTGTGTGTGTGTGTGTGTTTGTGTGTGTATAAGTGCAAGGCTGTGTAAATGTGTGAGTGCACAGACAGCTATGGAATTGTGATGAGACACAGACTTCACATACTGCCTCTGAATTCTCCACATTCTTTTCTCAGGTCCCGACTCATGGGGAACGCCATGAGTGTGTGAAGCCCCCTCAACACACACACACACACGGACACACACGCACACACACACACACACACACACACACACACACACACACACACACACACACAGCCGTCCTCCCATCCCTTTAGAGATGAGGTAATTGCCTGTCTCCAATCCCTCTCTGAACTTCATTCAGTCATCCACTTTATTCAGTCAAGCCCAATGTGCACACACACATGCAAGCCTTTGTGCTCACATGTGTACTTGCTGTACATGCACACACACACACACACACACACACACACACACACACACACACACACACACACACACACACACACACACACAGAGAGATGTGCTTTTGTGCTTATACACACACACACACACAGAATTTAATAACAGCACTGAATCATTAATAACTGTAAATGGTGGCACTTCCAAGAGACCATGAAAGTATTATGTTACTGTTGGTTGGAGTGATTCAAGGTCGTGTGTCAGCTGTGGTGCACACATATACACACACACATATGTGTATGTACACACACACACACACACACACACTTACAGACAATTATCCAACAGCAGCAGCACACACTAATAAAAAAGAGCTACTAATTTTTTGTGCAGAAAAATGTAATGTAAACCTTACCTTAAAAGAGCCTCTTCATACAGGATATATATTCCTCTTGTGAAAGAAATGGTCATACATCCCTCATAGGAAATCTGTCAGCTGTTACCTAGCACTTCTGCTTTTCTCTTTGGTCACTGAGTATTCTTTGCAATTTGTTCTGTAATGCTTTGTCTATGAGTGAAAGAGAGAGAGAGAGAGTGAAAGAAATAATTGTTGATGCCAAATTTCTCAAGGATGTGCCTTAAACGAGGAATGCCACAGCGCAGTAGCATCCTCAGCAGGTCTTGGCTGTGCCAGGTTGAACCTTTAAATGACATGAAGTGGCTGGTTAGCTGCCGCATCAAACTGACATGCATAATTACTATATTACTACATATATGTGTAAGGTTTTGGATCCATAAGCTCAAAGACACGCACAGAGCGAGAGAGAGAGAGAGAGAGACACTAAACACACATAAATACTGCACATGCTGTATATTCGTAAGCTCTCACAACACACAAAGGTAACAACAGCATGTCCCTACATACACAGTCATGCACATGCTAAACACACACACACACACACACAGAAAGAGAGAGAGAGAGAGACACACACAGATGAATGAATGAAAGATTGAGGCTCCTGCAGGGAGTTATTTCCACCCCTGCTGAGGTCCTGCTGTGGGGGCAACATGCCGGCCTTGTGCCACCCTGTGGGAGACATCACTCAATCCACCTCTCTGCCCCCTTACCCCTCTATGGAATACCCCCCTCATTACACACACACCACCACTACCACCATTCACACACACAAACACACACACACACACACACACACACACTCCCTCTCAGCCCCCCTCTTAGATGTCTCTGCTGAACACAGGAAAAGGCCTCTAGAGTAGAAAAGAATACGGCCCTGACATCAGCGACACTCCATCAAAGGTCACGCTTAATAGACTCACTCTTTCCCTTTACACCAATCCAGACCCCTCCTCTCCCCCAACTGAACATCTAAATTAAAATTTTCATGCCCACTTTTTTGATTCTCAAAACTCTCTGAAACACTGTATGCCAGGACCTGTCATGCTGTCTCTCTCTCTCTGTGCGTGTATGTGTGTGTGTGTGTGTGTGTGTGTGTCAGCTAGCGCAGAATGGCAGGAATGACACTGCTGTGTAGTGTGTTGGTGAAAGGTGCTGAGGATGATGAAGGGGGCGGGGGGCTGAGGGGTGTGTGTGCGTGTGTGTGTGTGTGTGTGAGGGGGGGGGTCTGAATTGAGACATAGATGTTTGGGAAGAGGGACGAGGCACAACTGGTGGTGTTGTGTGGCACCGTTGCCGGCACAGCTCTGATGGATGGCATTCCCCGGCTCTCCCACGCCTGGAAGATGCCATGTCTGCGGTGGAACCTGGCGACAGGGAGTCAAGGGTGACGGAGACAGAGACTGGGCAGATTGGTGGTGATGGTGGAGGGGTGGGAGGGTAGGAGACTGACAAATGATGCCCTTGTGACTCCTCTTGAGAGACATACACTCACCAACCCCCCCCCCCCCCAGCACACATGCACACGCACACACACATACGCACACGCACACACACACGCCACACGCACACACACACACGCGCACACACTTGCAGACAGTCATTTTCACCATCACACACCCCCCCCATTTCATACCAACCTCCCCCATGACTACACTGTTGTGCTTAGGGAGAGTTTGGGATTGGAGTGTGGGACTTGGCGTAAGTAACATAAAGGGGATCTGGGACGTGGGTGACCCCTCCAGGCCTGGGTGTCTCTTTTGGACGTCGTTCACCAATCCATCAGCAAACGTTAGCCGCGCTGGCGATCCAAGATGGCAGAGTGGAACATGTGCACCTCAGACGAAGGATTTAGACGTCTGGGTTTGGGTGGCCGGGGGTTTGGAAGCGGGGTGTGGGGTTCTCCCACTCCATGACCCCTCAATAACCTCTCTGTAATACCAACACCCCAAACCCCTCCCCCCCCCACCGCCAACTTGAGGTTACCACTGTGTAGGCACTGTGTTTTCACTCTGCCTGGCCACCCAGAAAGGTCCTGCTTGTGTTTGCCGGTGCTTAGGTTGTCGTCTCTGCGGAGCGGTTCAGGCGGCACCTGACGGGACCCTTCGTCACCCCGAGCTAACCGAGCATACGCTGAAGGCACGCCTGTGTTAACCGTGCCAAGTCAAACATCCGATGGATGTCAGGCTCATCTCCCGTGATGGGAAGAGAGAGCGTGAGAGAGGTACAGGGAGACAGATTGAGAGAGAGAGAAAGAGAGAGAGAGCATTTGAATGGAAAAACATGTTATAGGCTTCTGTCAAAGCGACGGAAAGGCTTCCATTTGCACCCATGTCGGGCCAGGAGCAGGTGATGGTAATGTCGAGCAGACCGACACGTCACCACGGCGACTGAGTGACATGTGACGAGTGGTGGCAGCGGCAGCTGCGACGGAGTAGAAGCATGGGTGGTGGCCACGGCAACAGCAGCACGTCTCTTCCCTCAAAACGCTCTGACTGATTTGACGCGACTTGACCGTCCGAGAAGGCCGCCTCACTCGGGGCTTGCTTTTGTCGCAGTCACGTGAATAAAACATTCCCCAGCTAATCAATAAAACATCTCTCCACATGTAGCATGGCCGCTAACATCCCCCACCAAAAACGCAAAATATATTAGAGAAGCTCGCTTTGAGGATATTATTTGTGTTTTTGATGTCAGTTGTTTTCTAAGGGGGAAGGAGGGAGGGGGCCTACTTAACTGGCATTCAGAGTCGAGATGTGGGCTCTTTCCAAGAAAGCTGAACTATGTTCATGTCCATCTGTTGTTGCAGAGCTTGCACAATAAGACGCTGAATCCATTTGCAGTTGTGTTTTTTGTGTTTACTGAGATCAAGAAAAGGCCTGATACAAGACAGTTCTGTGACCTCTTTCTATGGCTTTAATAAGCATTCATATGACAACATTTTCACTCTGTCTGTCTGTATTTCTCCTTTATGTTGATATTTGTTCATGTGACCGTCATCTGTCTCTCTCCATCTGGCCATTGGCACTGCTTTGTGTTATGTTGTGCGTGTGTGTGTATATGTGCGTGTGTGCACTTGTGTGTGTGTGTGTGTGTGTGTGTGTGTGTGTGTGTGTGTGTGTTTGTGCTGTGTTTGCTCTTGTAAGTGTGTGTGTGTCTGCACATGCTTTGTGTGAGTGTGTGTGTGTGTGTGTGTGCTTGCATCTTCACATGCTGTGTTTGCTTGTGCGTGCGTGTGTGTGTGCGTGTGTGCATGTGCTGTGTTTGCGTGTGTGTAGTGTATGTAGGACTGCCCCTCTCTGGAGAAGTCTCAGGGGCCTGTGAAGTGCCTTGCCCTCTGGAGCTCCCCAACTCATTGATTGCTCTACTTCTCCTCCACTCTGTCCCTCTATCCCCCTCTGTGTTTCTCTTTTCATGTCTCTTTCTCTCTCTCTCTGTTTCTCTGACTTTCACTCTCAACTCCATCTTTCCAACACTCTTTTTTTCTTTCCCTCATCTATCCCCTTTGTAATTCCTTCTGTTTCTCTTCTACTCATTTGGTTTCCTTGTTACTCTCTCTTCCCAGTCCATTCCAAGTCCAACAGTGCTTTCTCTTCCTCTCGCATTTCTCTCTCCTTTATTCTCTCTCTCTCTATCTCTCTCTCAATTCTTCTCCCAGTACATCCTGAGCTTTATGTTCTCTAGAGCCCAAAATGAATGCTGAGTTTAGCCCACATTACTGCTCCCTTTCCTCTCAATTATCCCCCCTTCCTCCCTCCCTCAAATAACAGTCGTTCACCAATTACACAGTCCCATCATTTCTTTTCCATGGCAGACATGGGAGGAAGGAACGTCCTGAGTGGGTTGTCCCCCCATTCCTCAGACTCCAGCTCTCCCTACTCTTCTTTCTCCAACCAAATCTCTCTATCATCTTTGCCTCAAAGATTGCCAATTAAATAGCATTATGCCCTGGATGGCTTCCTTGATGACAGCTGTGCATGGTAAAGCATAAACTTAGGAGGCCATTTTAAAAACTCAGGAGGCATTGAGCATGTAAGGAAAGGATGATGTGAATAAAATGCATTTCCCCCCTATTAGCGATAGGTCTAGCATTGTAGCATTTAGGCAAGTGGCTGTGTTTTCTGTGTGTGTGTATGTGTGTGTGTCTGTATGTGCGTATACACATTCACTTTAAAGCTGGCAGTTGAGTGTACACACGTTCGTCCTACCTTTTTTGTCAATATTGAGGAACATACTACAAGACTAACTTGTGAGAAAAACTGAAAGCAGCAAAATGGACCAAACATGTATTGTGTTTATGTGTGTGTGTGTGCGTGTGTGTGTTCAGTGTACCCACACGACAGCCCATCAGTAGCTGTCATATGCATGCATGCGAAAGTGCCCTCACTGGCCCTCTGACACACACACACACACACTCACACACACACACACACACGCTCCACACCTCTCCCACCCTTGCCCTCACCCTGCCTGCCAGCCCTGTCAAGAGGTGCGTCCAGCCGCCACCCTGGCATCTCTTCACCTGTAGCAAACACACCCCTCCACCCCCACCCCTGACCGCCTCTCCCTCCTTCAGGCGTCTGCTTGTCACTCACCTGTCCTCTCCTCTGTCACTCATTCACTCCATCCCTCTCTTTCTCTGCCTCCACCCTACCTAAAACCATCCCTTCACCCTGCCCTGCAGACTCTCCTGGGCACCGGAGCGTGAGGACCCTGTCCCGGACTTGGGCGTCCCATGCCAACCCCTCCCACCCCCCCCACGCGTACACACAACACACACACACACACACACACCCACACACACCCCAAGTCTGTGTGTGACGCATGCCAAGGTGTTGACTGACAAAGAGCTGATGTGTCATGCAGGTAGAGATATGTAAATGGCAGATGAGGATGGAGCTGTTGGGTCTGGCAGCTCTCAAAAAGCCACTTTCAATCTCACTCATGTGTTCAATTCAATGTGTCAAGGGCCAGTCTGCCCAGGCCAGGAGGCTGGGATGCTGCTGCATTCGCAAAGCACTAGCACTAGTGCAAGACTAAAACAGACATTTCTATAAGACTAGTAGCAAAAGTAGTATAGTAGTACTTGCTATTATACCTGTATTAGTGCAAAAAATTGTACTATTAATAGTACAATAACTCTAAATGTACTTGTAATCCATACTTGTACTACCAGAAATAGTGTACTTGTAGAATTTTTTGTTACTGTAAGAAAGATGCAGTCATGTGTGACATGGATTTATTTAAAGGAGACATGCAGTGAAGCAATAGTTGATAATAATTGATGCTGAGTTAAATATGAAATTCATCCTGATGCATTTTTCAGTTTTCAAGGATTCACATCCAATTGAGCTGGATGTGGGCTTTTCCATTGAGGGAATAGTCATTCACGTTGTGTCAGGTCTGAGGATAGCCATTTTATGTTTGGGGAGCAGAGGCTTTCAAGCTTTTTTTTTTTTTTACCAAATAACAGATGCATTTGTAAATCCAGAATATATTTCCATCAAAGGATAAGTAAAATGTCCTTACACTTAAATAATGATGAATTGATCTTTTTGATGTGGCTCGGAAAATAAATCACAGTTTGCATTTTAGACATGTTGGAAAACTCTTTGAAATGGACGGTTTAGGCGGATTTAGAGGCTATTTCCTTTCAAGCCTTGGTAAGTCTTTTCTCTCACATGTAATATTCCAGTGTGCAGAACCAGTCTGTGCTGGATATGCTGTACTAAAGCTAAGAGACAGTTAGAGAAAAGAAAAGAAAACATGTTGTCTTGTTAACTTCATGGATCTAACAATAAAGAGCCTGATGAGGGCCAAGTTACAACCACGTATGGCCCAGATGCACAGCAGACCAGGGCTGACGAAGTGAGGAACATTGTGAGAGTAAATCAGAATGGATTCAAATAAAGGACATGATATTGTCATGTCAAACAGGACAATTCTGTACAAAAGGCACACACACACACACACACACACACACGCACACACATATATATGTATATACCCACTCTGACATATATATATATATATATATATATACCCACTCTGACCACTCACCACTCCCTGTCATTCACTCTGTAATGCACATGTATTAGAAGCACTGGTCTGTAATGTATGCCTGGTGAGGAAAGACAGTGACTGTTTCACTTAACTTACTGGTAAATACAAACAGACAAAGGAGAATGGGAGAGAGAAGACAAGGGGGGGGGGGTGCCAGGGAAGAGGGAAAAAAGGAAAATTGGACAGAAAAATTGAGAAAGAAAGAATAAAAAAACAGAAAGAATACAAAATGCCGAGAGAGAAAAGAAAAAAAGAGCAAAAAAGAAAGATATAAAAGAAAGAAGATAGACAGAAAGAGAGAGAGAGAAAGAGAAAGAGGCTAAGAGGACAGGGGGAAAAGGAGAGGTCAAAACCATGCAAAAAAGCATAGACCCCCGAGGCTCATGCCCAACTTGGGGGCTGCATATCACTTTGGCTTTATTGCCACATGGCATATGGTCCAAGACAAACTGTCAAGCCGGCTCGGCTGTGCGCCTCTCCCTGGGAGGGGGTGACAGGGGGAGCAGGCATGTTTGCATCCCAGCAGCTGGCGTCACACTGGCTTAGCCATGATTCGGGGGGAAAAGGGGGCGAAGAGGGAAGAGGCGATGGGGACTTGTCCACATGGCCTGGCGGTGGACATGGGGGAGGGGGAGGGGGGGGGGGTTGAATGGGGGTTGTGTGCGTGTGTGTGTGTGTGTGTGTGTGTGTGTGTGGTGGGGGGGGTTGCAAGGAGAGGGAATGGCCGGCGCCTTTGCTGGGGGGGACAGCGCGGCCAGCACTGCAGTGTGCGGAAACTGCAAATTGATCAAATTGTGGAGAGAAGACTTTGGGCCAATTATGTGGGTCACGTCAGTGCCTCTCTGGCTTCTGTCGGTCAGTGGAAATGCAAAGGAGTGGTGATTATGCCAGTGTCTGTGTAAGTGTGTGTATCCGTCTCTGTGTGTGTGTGTGTCTGTGAGTGTGTGTCTGTTTTTGTGTGTTCACGAATATGAGTTGTCATTTTGCAAGTGTGTGTTTGTGTGCAAGCATTGTGTGCACCTTGGCAATTTGGGCCAGTGCATCCTCAGCAAACACATTCGTCAAACAACAAAGTCAGATGGGCCTTTGGCAGCAAACTGACACATCTCTGGCGGGGCTGGTGCACTGGTGGCAAAAGCTACAGCAGATGCAACAAATATTCTAACGGCTGTTTGCCCTGTCACAGACGGGCTCAGTCCTGGTATTTGTGACACCACAAGCACACTCCCTAGACTGCACAGACTAAACTAAGCTTCCTGTGTGTGTGTGTGTGTGTATGTGTGTGTGTGTGTGTGTGTGTGTGTGTGTGTGTCTGTGTGTGAAAAGCTTCCCATAACCTGTGGATGCTGTCATCTTTCTTGCACCAGATTGTATGTGTGAGTGTATTAGTATGGCTCTATGTCTGTGTGGGTGTGTTGTGATACCTCCATTACAAGTATCCCCGCTGATTGACTGACTACGGAAAGGCTGTCCCTGGTGCGTGATTTGGGGCTGTGGTACCCACCGCGTTTTGACGGACTGCTCCTGCGATAGCTCTCGTCACTTGTCACTGCGCTAATGTCACGGGCTCAGGCGTTCCTGGCGTTCCCAGCAGGACCCTGGGGTCCCTGTCATGTGCCCAGTGTTTACTGGTATCCAACGCTGCTGCGGCACCCAGCGTCGCCTACGGAGAAACCGCTAAGAAAAACAGTGGCGTGTGACGCCCACCTCCCCTGAAGCAGACCACCAATCAACCCCACTCAGATTGCCTCAGACAATGACACCAATATGTAATTTGGAATTTTTTTGATCTTTTACAGTAAGAGTTTACTACCTTGGAAAACCTATCCACCGTAAACCTTTAAAAATAGTTTCCTCTCCTGCATGACGAAAGGCTTGTTTTACAGTCCACGGATACAAGCTGTTCCTCCTGTGTGATTCTAAATGTGCTTTTTGTGAGCTTGCCCCTCTGTGTGTGTATGTGTGTGTGTGTGTTTTTGTGTGTGTGTGTTGCCTTACCTGGTTTAGAAGGGGGCCAAGAGGAAGGGAGGGTCTGCTTGCGTGTGTGTCAACCACCGGTGCAGCGGCGTCGACTGGCACCCCGAGGGACGGACAGACGGGAGCGTGCGGTGAGTAACGGCCGTGGTGCGGCAGCGCGGCCCGACGCCGTGTGTGGCCTGTGTCACCACGCACCATCAGACAGTGACAGGTCAGCCTCACAGAGAGAGGGGAGATCAAACGCTAACGGCAGCCTGGACTACCACCATAAAAAACCTGCAGTACCCCCCCCCCTCCCCCCACACACACACATGCAGACACCCTCCCCCTCACCCCCCTAAGCTTGAAATAGTACAGGACGGGAGATCAGAGCATCATAAAACAGTCTGGACTGAGAGGCTGATGGGGGGGCGGGCGGCAATATTGTGTGTTGTTTGTCATTTTTATATTCTATGTAGTCTGCGCTTTCAGTGTTTCTGAGGTAGGTTGGTATTCTGTAGGTTATACATAGGTATGATATAGGTATGATACACATAGACGAATATATAGGTGTGATATACATAGATGTCTATATGTCATGATATGCTGGTATGCCATGCAGACGCGTCTGTACTTAGATAGATAGAAGATATTTATGTGAATGTATAGGTGCATGAGTAAACAAAAATAAATAAATAAGGAAAAAAATGGATGTTCCCTGGTCCTTGACTGCTCCTTTTACCTTAAGTAACTCAACACCACGTCAACATACATCCTCATTGTTGTTGTCTTTGGTTTCCCCTGTGATATGGTATATCTTAGGCAAATAGAGCATTTCTCAATCGGGCTTGGTCTGAAGTCCTTCGGGAGAGGCAGACAGAAGTTGTGTGTGTGTGTGTGTGTGTGTATGTGTGCGTCTGTGTCTGTATATTTGGGGTATTCAGCCAAGGCTGTGGGCCTTCAGGTGCCTGGAGCCGACAGGGAAGGATTATGGCTCGGTGTCCAGACCCATAGCCTGAGGGCAGGAGAGAGAGAGATAGAAAGAGAGATAAAATGAGAGAGTGTGTGTGTGTGTGTGTGAGAGAGAGAGAGAGAGAGAGAGAGAGTAGGAGAGGGAGCCTATCTCCAGAAGCATCAGATGTATTCCAGTAATGTAATTGCAGCCACCCCCTCAGGCTCCCTGGATTACCATAGATCTGTTGGATAGTCTCACTCCAGGAGAAGGAGCATTGATTTAATAAAGGTTCAACAAATGAATTTGACTCCTCGGGCCCTTTTCTGAGTCACTCACACGCTATGCGCAGAAAGCCTCGGCCGTCGTGTGCTGGACATTTATTACAGATAAACCTTCAAGAGAAGCGCGGCGGTCAGATTGGTGTAGTGCATGTCCGAGCAGCCATGGTTATTTGGATTGAGGCACTGACCATAGCCTCCATTAGGAAATTTGGTATAAGTAATGAGATACAGAAGAAATGTGATCTAATGATGCTCTGGTTTGATTGTTTGCCGAGGAGGCTGCCGGAGGATGTTCTAGGATTGGTTGCGATGCAGTGGGTTGATGTTCACTGCATTACGCTGCTTCGTCAAGGCTTCGGAGTCCTGAAGGAAAACAAGGCTTCACCCAGAAACACACATCGGCTTTTATCTCATCGGAGTCCAAAGTTGAAAAGATGTTCTGCTGCGTTTTTTTTTTGTTTTTTTTTTGCTTGCTCTTTGTCCCCCTTTTGCAAACAGACTAGCACATGCACACACCACACACACACACACACACACACACACACACACACACACACACACACACACACAAGAGTGCCACGGGTGTAATCAGTCAGTGTTTGGGTGGCCCTGGCGTGTGTGTGTGTGTGTGTGTGTGTGTATTTTCATTTGTTTGTGTGTGTGTGTGTGTGTGTGTGTGTGTGTGTGTGTGTGTGGTGGGGGGCGGGGTGGCTAGACTCTGGCCTCCGTATTATGAGGTACACGCTGTTACCTGCACGGACACTTAATGAAGTCGCCGTTCTGCTTTTAAGCTGCTGGGAGAGTGAGTTGAGAAGGGCAGCACTTGTGAATGACTCCCCACAGATTACTGTGTGTGTCTGGGACCAGGAGTGAGACAAGGGTGAGCAGCGGAGGTGGTGGTGGTGGTGGTGTAGTGTGAGTGTGTGTGTGAGAGCAGGTTTGGCCAATGGTGTGTGTGTGTGTGTGTGTGTGTGTGTGTTTGAGTGAGTGTGAGACTATGCTGCAGAAAGTTATGCAGCACCCTGGGGGAATAAGCCAGTGTAGCCACACACCTTCTTTCTGGAGGCGGCAATACACAGGATCCAAGCCTTCACTCTCCACTTGTTCACACAACATAAACACACAGACACCGCACACACCCACCCACCCACACACATACACACACACACACACACGCAACCATGCATAGAGACACGACACACACACACACACACATACACAAGCAACCATGCATAGAGACACTACACACACACACATTCTCAAACAGGCATTTATACAAACACTATGTATACAAATACATCTCTGGCATGCATAAACACACACACACACACACACAAGCAACAATGCATACATACACTACACACACATACACACACACACACACACACACATTCATTCTCAAACAGGCATCCAAACAGACACATATAGTATATACAACAACACATCTCTGGCATGCATAAACACACACACATACACACAAATCTACACTCACCCTCTATGTCCACACACCCTAAATAGTGGAGGTGTGGACGGGCCCTCATCACCAGCGAGCATTAGCCTGGGCGGGCGGGCAGGCTGGTGGGTGTTTCATGCGGGCCAGCGGCCCCCCGTGCTAAACACACACATTAGGGCCCTGACCACCCCTGCAGCCCTCACTCTGGAGGTCTTAAAAAGGCCCAGGCAGCGCAATTATCTTTTACGATCTGCCAGAGAGCAGGGAGCAAGCAGAGGAGGCCCCAGCCAGACTGGGTGAGGAGAAGGGAGAGAGGGATAGAGAGAGAGAGAGAGAGAGAGAGAGAGATGGGGAAGACAGAAAAAAGGAAAGATGGATGGATGAAGAGGAAGAGAAGGGGGAAAACCTTAGAGAAATGGGATGGAGGAAAGGTTTTTGTGTGTTTGTGTTGTTTGTTTGTCTGTAAACAAATCTGACTGTAGCCATGTGGCAGAGGTTTTAATGTTGTTGATTCAAGAAAGAGTGAGAGAGCACTTCAAAGATGGAGGAAAATAATGCTGAAACGAAAAACAAGAATAGCGGGGAAGATATTCTTTCACTACTCCTTCTCCTTCACTCATAACACCACTTACCCTTAGCTCGAGAAAAACAGATAGAGAGAAAAATAGAGAGAAAAACAAACAAGCAAACAAACAACAAAAAGACGTAAAAATAAAATAAAGCAGAGCAATGCTGGAGTGAGAGGTTTGGACTAAAGCGCAGTAATGAGTCGTCCACAGGCGTGCCTAGCCCAACTTAGCCTAGCTGAGTGGCGTCTGAGGAGAGGGGTGGATAAAGCACCTGAGGGATTGGTAATAGTGACTAATAGCTAGCTATTGCTCCTCACCGTGAGTTGTGGCCCATCAGTTTGTTTATTTGTTTGTCTCCTCCTCCTCCTCCTCCTCCTCCTCTCTACTGATTGAGTGAAGTAGACTACATCCAATGCAGTAAATCTGACTACCACAACTCATAGTGGCTGTGTGTGTGTGTGTGGGTGGGTGTGTGTGTGTGATGGGGGGAGGCTAGTGGTCAATATATATGGCTGGGACCTCCCTTAACTGCAGTGTTGAGGGCAGGGAGAGGAGGACCTAAACATGGGTTCGTTGATCGATGGGGAGGCCGAGCTTCGATGGACTTGCTTCTCATCTCATTAGGGGATATGTACTGTGCTGCACCATGCTGGGGAATTGGAGCTCGATGCCACACAGTAACAACACCCCCAAACACACACACACCTCTACGCAGCAAACCTGGTTCTTTCAGCAGGAAATCAGAGCTGATGGCAGGATGTGTGTGTGTGTATGTGTGTTTGTGTGTGTGTGTTAGTTTGTGTGTCGCATGATGTAGAAAAAGGAGTGTGATGGGCAGAATGGAAAGATATGAGACGGCAGTTTATTTTCTATATATTATCTTTTTTTTGTAAAGTGATGCCAGTTTCCCTCTCTCATTTTCTCTCTCTCTCATTCTCATTCTCTCCCCCGCTCTTTTTTCCACCAATTCCCTTTCTTTATTCTTTTCCTCCATCCGGACTGAGTGGAGTGGAGTGGAGTGTGTGTGTGTGTGTGTGTGGGGAGGGGGGAGGGGTTGAGGGGGGGGGGTTGTTGTGTGGAGAGCAGGGAGCCGCATCTGCCGAGCGCACCAGAAATGCCTGGCAGAGAAGAAGGCCAAACACACAGTGAAGACAAGAATATGGAAACTGACAGAAATAAACGTGGGGCTTGGGGAGATGGCAGCACAAATGGGTTTGAGCAGGCGGGGAGCAGGGGGAAGAAGACAGGGGAGTGGGGTGGCAAGCAGTGACCCCCACCTCCTCGAACCCCAGATTGCCCCCCTCCCCCCCCACACACACCTCCAAACACACACACACACACACACACACACACACACCACACACACGCAGAGTGAAGGGGAGAGGCGCAGCAGGCGCTGAAGTTATCATGCTGGCATGGTGGCCAGAGGCCTTTCAGAAGGAGTTCATGTCTGTACCTCTCCTCTCCTCTCCTCTCCTCTCCTCTTCTCCTCTCCTCACTGCCACGGCTGCTGCGCTGTTGGTGCCGATACAACTGCTGTCAGTGAGATGTTGTGACATTTTCTGTGTGTGTGTGTGTGTGTGTGTGTGCCTGTGTATGTGTGTTTGTGGTTCCTTATGTTTGTAGTGTATTTATGGCACCATCTTCTTTAAAGAATTTGTGTGCATGTGTATGCCGTGTGGCCTTGTGTTTGCCTTCTTTGCATGTGAGTCCCAAGTACACTCAAACCAACATACACACACAGTACGTATGAGTGCCGTACAGTCACATGTCAACAGTACCACATGCACACACACACAAATGCATGCACGCACGCACGCATGCACAGGCTGTCATTCATATCTTACCTTTGCTGGGAGATAGCAGGCAGACCAGTGCTCTCACACGCACCTTTTTAATCCCAATCAGATGACAGGGGCTCACCCACACCCCTAAAGGGGGCTTCTGAATCTGAGGGAGGGGTGCTTGATGAGACGTAATGACAGAATGGGACCTCTGTACTTCCTTTAACCTTGGGTTTTTGTTTTTATGTTCTGAAATGTGTTATTCAGTTATTGTCAGACTTGTCCTTTGTGTGCTTTTATTTAAGTAGGTGAAATGTTTGGTAATTGGCAGTAGATACATGGTGATGTGGCCACTGTTCTCATGTCTAATGCTCTAGTCAAGCTGCAGGTCTTAGAATAATTGAATCATTGTGGTATGAGGAATGAGCATGAGATCGTGGACCAGATTGAAATGATGTGGAATTTTTGTAGATTCAATGGAGTATCTTAGATGTAGATTCAAAGGAGTATAATGATTGCTTTAAATGACTAGTAATAAACCTTAAATGAACAGTAACAAGATTTAATAATGATCTTTTAATCAAAGGAAAAAAAGCTCTCATGTTCTTGTTCATATGTTGTTCTATGTATATGATGGTAGGAAGTGTTTCTCCCTGTTGTTTTTCTTGATCTGGTATTTTCACAGAAAAGGCACAGAGCAGAGAGTTGAACAAAGCCTTGAAATGTTAAACAGTAGTGAGCATGTGTGAGTCTCTGGGGAAGTGTGTTCTCTGCCATTGTCGTGCCTGCAGAGCAGCAGCTTGGCAAATGGAGGAACGACACTGTAATGCATTAAGATGCTCAAAGAGCCTCCTCTGTAGCCTAAGTGCACATTCTACTCATCACACAGTGCTCATGTGTTTAGCTGTCTAGATCTCTTGCTTTCTCTCTCTCTCGTTCTGCAATTCTTTCTTTCTTTCGCCTCTTTTTTGTGGCAGATGTTATGACTCATCTAAGATAGGGAAGAGAGGAGCAGAGCATGAGGAAACATGAAGATGTAAATAAACATATAAGCAGAGAGGAAAAAGGGATTACCATTTGGTACCAAAATCTTTTTCTTCTTCCTTTTCCTCTCTCTCTCTATCTCTCTCTCTCTCTCTCTCTCCTTCTCTCTCTCTCCATCCTCACCTGACTTCCTTTCTTCGGTTGTCTTTCCTGGGTCTCTTCCCTCTTGCTGAAGTTGGTTTTGAAGAGCAGAGGAAGGAAAGAAGAGTGAGTGAAGAGGGGAAATGAAAGAAGAATGAATGTGGGTGGAAACGTCATGAGATAAGGATGAAAGGACACAGGGTAGATGTGGAGAAAGGAGTTCCACGGTGAGAGGAAAGAATAAAGGAAGATAGATAGATAGACAGATAGATAGATAGATAGATAGATAGATAGATAGATAGATAGATGAAGATAGATGGGTAGACAGTATATACTGTACATACATACAGTAGAAATTGATAGATACGGTATACTGTACACAGCATAGATAGATCGACCGATCAACAGATAGACAGATTGATTGATCGATTGATTGATAATGTATACATTCAGTATACATATATTAGTGCTGTCAATATTAACGTGTAACATGTTACGCATATGTTACACTCCCCAATAGGGCCTTCTGTGCTTTAGCTTTGACACAGAAAGTCTGCAGCTGCTGCAAACTACTGCCTAACTTGCCGTATATGGAGTCTTTGGTCTCCTTTCTCCTCTTAGCTAACGTGTAGTGTACAAGAGACTATGCAGAAATGTAATATGTGCAAGACCGATTCAAAGACAGCTGTTCATGTTTATCTGAAGGTTGATTGCAACTCTGCTGCACACTGATGTGAGATGGCAAAGTAGCCTACAGTAGCCTAGTCTCAAGTTCTTGTTAAGATTTCAAGAGGTCTGTCTGGGGAAAAATTTGTTCTTCTATTACGTACATTATTCGCAGAAAACAAGCAGCATAATGGCGGATGTAGATGCTTCATAATATGGCATTTTAAAAAGGACTGACAAACACGTTGAATGAGAGTATAAGGTAAAGGCCAAACCACTGTAGACTTGAAGCAAGGGGCAGTGTGCAGAAATAGCAAGCCTGGGATGCGAGTGCGGCAGGAGGCACGATTAAAAGATCCTGAGGTCGATCTTTTTGACCCCGTCATTTCAAAAGTAGCTTGCAAGCCGAAAAAGGTTGGGAATCCCGTCATAGAAAACCTGTGGCAACTACACTCTCTCACTTTTGGTGTGAAGGAAACCGAGGAGAGCCACTTTTCTGAAGCCTGTGCTAACCACCAGGGGCATGTGTGACATTCTCCCCCCCCCAAAAAAAAAAAATCAAGGAGGATTCTGGAACTTAAAATGTGTGATTAGCTTAAAATTTCTATTGTGATTAAGTAGATTTTTTTTTAAATCGATTGACAGCACTATTGTGTATGTGTGTGTGTGTGTGTGTGTGTTTATATATTTATATATATATGTATATACACACACACACACACAAACTGTATGCCTATGTACATTATTGATAGGAGAACAGGGACAAGAGGAGTGTGTAGGAACACAAAGATAATGCAAGGAAGGAGGGAAGAATGAAAAAGATGAAAGGAGGTGAGAAGAGGGAAGTAGGGAAGAAGAGAAGAGGAGGAGTAGAGAAGAGGCAGCTTGAGTCGGGAGTGGTGAACGGCGGCGGCCGCTGGGATGCAGTAAACTGACTCTGATTTGTGCCCAAAGCCATCAGTGTCACTTGGCCCTGGTCTGTCAGTCTGCACACGCATCAAAGCCCCGCTGTCTGGGAAGCCTGTCACAAACAGTAATGGATATCATTTCAAAAACATGGGACCCCCACCCAACACACACACACACACACACACACACACACACACACACACATACACTGTCACCTAGCCCACCTTGGTGGAACTTCTGTGAACCTTCCACATCCTGGCCAGGTGTGTATTGGGCTCAAGTGCAGAAGTGCAGGGTTAAGCTCCTCAGCACCCCCCCCCCTCCATCACACCCCCATCCCTCCAAAAGCATGCCTCACTCACGCCTCAGTGGTCAGATCTCTGCTATGGAGGCAGCATGGGAGGCTAAAGAAAGGGCTTGTGTTATTTGAGTGTGGCAGGCGTGGTGAGATTTGGAATCTGTGCTTTTACTGGACACTGTTACGTGAAAGTTACAGGGTGAATTTCTACACGGCCACCTTTAGAGTGAGGTGTCATTTATAAACTTATTCCTTTGGATTAGTTAGCTTGGATTAGTAGTCATTGTGGTTGTTTTCATTTTACAGTCCCTTAATCAGAACCTTATTTCTGTTCTTCTTTAACGTATTGTGGTTAATCTGAGGGCTGATGTTGTTGCTTTGGTCGCTTGGCCTGTGTGGGTCGTGGGCCTTTAATGACCATTAAAATCCCACCCGGTGGTGCGAGATTTCTGACATCCACCGCGTCACTTCAGATTAGCGCAACACGCCTGCCTGGCGCGTCTCCCTTCGAGTGTGTTTTCATGTCACTGTGGCTTAAATAGGGCCCCCTCCACCACCACCACCACCACCACCACCACGTGCCCTCTCCTCCTTCAGCTCACAGACACACACACACACGCACACACACACACACATACACACGTGTACACACACAGACTTTTGTGCTTCTCTTCGCTCAAAACAAACACACACGCTTAGGCACACATACACAAATATACAGTGCACACACACACACACACACACACACACCTACACAGCTATACACACAGATAGACCCCCGCACACACACAAATACATACCTATGCAAACACACCCAAACTCAAAAACATAATAAATGCTCGCTTTGCTCCCCCTCCCTATCCACCCACCACCATCTCCACCCTCAGCAGCTTTCCACTCCAACCTCCCTGCCAAACCCCCTCCAGTCTCATCTCCCACCTCCAGAGGGGACAGGCGTTGACAGAGCTGAGCCTCCTCTCCTCTCTTCCTCTCTGTCTCCCTGGCAGTCAAGGCCAGAGTGCGTGTTAGAATTTACTGGCCTTTTAGGATTTTTTGGTGTCAGATGTCTGGGCAACTGAGGAAAGGAATGGAAATCTCACACATTCCGTTATGTCTGTGTGTGTGTGTGTGCGCGAGTGTGCCTGCTGTGAGCAGAATTGGTGTGGGCCAGACTAGGCATCTCTTGTATGTCTCTGAAGGAGATGTCCCGAGTTTTTTCTCTCATCCGATGGCGATGATTCAGACAGCAAGTGATTCGTCACGGCTCTTTCACCACCACCCCACTCAGACGGAAAAAAAAAAAAGAAAACTCAAAGGGATGATTGACAGCTGTGTTTCTATATAAAAGTGCTGAAGAAAAAAAAAAAACGAGCATTGCACTTGTTTGTTTACAACCATGACAGTGTTGGTACACAAGGCTGCCACAATGACGACACATGCGTCATAATCCTATAACTACCCCCAGAAGGGAGAGGCACTGTTGTGATGGATACAGCTATGGTCAGACCCCAGATTTTGTGTTATTTTGTGTTAATGGTATTTATTTACACCCTACTAATATCTGAAAATATTTTTAAAACTGGAAATGAAAACTTTTACGGGGGGGAGGCGATGGGGGTGGGGGTTCTGATTCAGTTTTCCATTCCATCCGTAAATGTAACTATAGTGGTGAGATTCTGCAAGAGAGAGAGAGAGAGAGAGAGAGAGAGAGATGACTGTTTTGAAGCTGAAAGCTATTTCAGGTATCTCATTAGTCTCCTGTCTGTCAGTGGCTGCCGCTGTGAGGCCCGTAATTGGCCGGTGTTTTTGGAAACACCCCTTTTCACTTCCGCGACTGGCTGGAGAGAATGTCGCTGGATGGGGCCGTGATGAAGCCGACAACAACACATGGTGATAATGACCTGCTACATGCCCAGGCTCTTTGATTTGCACCCATCACATTACACATCGCTAGGAGCCTGCAGGAGCAACAGCAGAACAAACACACACTCTCTCTCTCTCACACACACACACACACACACAAAAAAAAACCCAAAACACACACACACACACACATATGTGCACACACACAAACACATGCACACGTGAATAAGCACATTCACTTGTACACACCCAAGCATACTAAATCACAAACATGCTAATCCAAAACAAAACATGCAGGTATGATCTCACATATAAACTCGCTCATATATATGAATCTCAGGTCACACACACACACAGACACACATAGACTCGCACACACACACACACACACACACATACATACACACACACACACACACACACACACACACATTATCTCTGACACATACGTGTGAGCTGGTACTATCTACACGGGTCACCCTCCATTTCCATCATCAGGCATCGGGCCCTTCAGACGTTCACAAACACGCTGTGGGAAATGTCATCACCGCTAATGCATGATGAAACCACCAGCTAACATGATGGCACAGCAGTTCAAAGCAATGGGATTTATAGGTGGGATTTACAGTGAGATGTTATGTAGACTACTTCACTGTTATTACATGTTATTTCATCCAATATCCATCTCTTTTATTATCAGCATTCACAAAACATATTATTTTATGTTTATATTATTGAAAAAAATTTATTTATTAGTGTGTTTTGTGTTTGTTTTTAGTTTTTATGTACACAATGAGATGTTATGTTGGCTCATAGTGAGATGTTATATTGGCTACTTCACTATTACACGTTATTTCATCCAATATTCATCTCTTTTGTCACAGCATTCAAGAAATAGTGAAATAAAATTAGTTTATTAGTGTGTTTTGTGTTTGTTTTTAGCTTTCATGTTTGAAAACATGGTAAAGGGAATATATACATTTAGGGATTGTGTAGGGATCCCACAGCAGACGTAGAGTACAGTTGAAGATAAAAGGTTTACTTGCTTGTGCTTGTGTTCATAGAGATCTTGTGCCCTGATATCGAACTCTTGGTGCTTAGCGTCCCCGCATACATTAACAAATTAGCAAAATGTCAGTGCGCTAATGATTTCATGGGCATGGCCAGCCGGGCTTATGTGGCTCTGGTGGCATATTGTTATGAAAGCTGAGAGCAGTGGCCGAGGCCCTTCCACAAGGAAATGACCACTTCCCCCCCGAAACAAACAACGCTTTCAATCAAAGCCGTGCCACCGGAATGAGGACTGTGCAGCTTGCGTCAATGCAAAATTCATTTCTCAGAAAAATGATGATGGTGGGCTGTGTCCATCTGCGCACAATATCCATCTGTTACGCTGTTAGGATGGAGGTTAAGGATAGAGGGTTTTTTTCTTCATCTGTGAAAATGGTTTCTCATTGGGTTCTGTGGATACATCTCTAAATGTTGCAAGCCAAATGTGTATGAATTACAGATAGCAATAGGCCTGGGGAGCTTGCTCTAAAGCCTGTAAGTGTTGGCGTAAGTTTAGGGTGACTGCAAACTGTTTTTCACCTCACACCAGCATGTGACGGCCAGCCATGGTATGATGTCAGCGTCAGTGTGAACGTGTGTGTGTGTGTGTGGGCCACGAGGTAGGGAGGCGCTTAAACACCCTGACCCCCCCTGAGACAAAGAGTCCAAAAGAGGTCAGAGCCGCACGGGGCGACAGATAGACAGATCGCAAGTGGGAGAGAGAGAAGGAAAGAGAAGGAGAGAAGAGGATGAGACGGATGGACAGTTGACAAAAGTGCTTACGACGCACTGCCACTTCTCCTTTCTCTCCCTCTCTCTGTCTCTCTCTCCATCCTTCTCTCCCTCTCTCCCTCTCTCTCGCTCTCTTTTCTTGTCCATCCAACCCACCCCCCCCTTTTTTGTTGCGCCTGGCGCTTTGCTCTTGCATGCTCTGCTCAGCTAATTATCCAGAATTAGAATCTTCTTTCACACCAGCGGTGTCAATCTGCCTTAGTGTGATTTGTCAGCTCTCGTGGCGGGGTGCTAAGCTTGCGACAGCTGATGAGTTGGATGCGGCCAGATATTAATTGCAAGTGAAAAGCTGACAGGACTGACATGACACACTTTAAGAGAGAGGGAAAAAGAGAAAGAGGGGGAGAGAGAGAGAGAGAGAGAGGGAGAATGGGGTCTCTACTTGTGTGTGTGTGTGTGTATCTGTCTGTTTTTGTGTGTATGTGTGTGCACGCAGAAGGGAGAAAGACTGTGGTGGTGGCCGACAGCACTACCAGGGGAGAGAAGGTTTTTAGGACTGTGTGTGTGTGTGTGTGGTGTGTGTGTGTGTGTGTGGGTGGCTTGCAATGAGTATGTCCAGTCAGGTGGAGATCCAATGTTGTTTCCAGGAGGCATTTCATTCTGGCCCACTTGCTTATGAGGGAGAGAAATGGAGAGAGAGAAGGAAGGAGCGAAGGATGGTGGGGGTGGAGAAGAGCAGGAGGGAACAAGCAGAGGGAGAGAAAGGCTAAAGATGGAGGGAGGCCAAACTGAGTAACAGGAAGAGGAAAGGAAGACAGTGAGAAGAGGAAGGAGAGTGACAAAATGAAGAGAGCGGGAGAAAACCGGTGAGAGAGAGAGAGAGAGAGAGAGAGAGAGAGAGAGAGAGAGGGGAGATAGGAAGAGAGTGAGAAAATCTGAGAGGAAAGGAAAAGAAGGGAATAAGAGAATCAGAGAGGGAGGGAGAGAGGAGGGAAGTGAGGGAGTCAGAAAGATAGAACAATAGAGAAAGAAAGACAGAGTGAGAGAAAGAGAGAGAAAGTAAGAGGAGGAGATGAAGAGAGTGAGAGAGAGAAAGAAGGAGTGTGGAAGAAGTGTGAGAGAACAGGTAGGTGCCACCCGCCCTTTCAGGGCATGTCAGACCCAGCGTCCCTCATCACCACACAAGCAATGTGACAGGTGCTGGGATGACATCAACGTGTGTGTGTGACGTGTGTGTGTGTGTGTGTGTGGGGGGTGAGTGTGTGTGTAGATCCCCTCTTTTATATGCATGTATGTATGTATGCATATTGTGTGTGTGTGTGTGTGTGTGTGTGTGTGTGTGTGTGTGTGTGTGTGTGTGTGTGTTTATGCTGACCTGATTTCAGGGTGAGTGTCTAGTTAGTGCCAGAATCAGGTTAAATGTTTACATGCCAGGACGCATTATGAAGCGGTGCTGTGTGCATTCAAAAAGCCTGTGTGAGGCCTGAGTGGAGCTTGTCACCTATCTCTTCAGGGCGTGTGTGTGTTTGTGTGTGTGTGTGCGTGTGTGTTTGTGTGTGCGTGTCGTGTCTCGTGGAGATTTTACCTCACAGTCCACCCTTCCAATCCAGAGGCGCAGTGGTGTAAAGAAATGCTACATGTTTACACATTTTGCATGCAGGCATGTTGAGGTTGTCAAAACAAGAAAAGTGCTTGAAGATGTAGGTGATATACTGGGAGCTTTAAGCTATATATTTATCCATAGTGCAGTGTCAACTGATGTAAGCTCTGAATATGATTTAAAGATGAAGAGCAGCAAGTGTGAGTGTCACAGATCTTCTCAGTTCATCTAAGCAGAAACATTAGTTAGCCAAGTTGTGTAGACACAAATAGTTGGATCAATCCAGCTAAACATTTCTGCTTTGTCCATTTCTTGTTTCCCATGAAAGACCCACCTGAAGAGATGCTAAGTATATGGCGAAGTAAGAAGGGTTGCTAAGTATTCAGCTAAGTAAAGGTAATGCTGTTACCAACGCCGTGTGAGATGCATAAAAGCAAGATCTTCACATGCCGTTGTAGTAGCTATCAAATATTTAGCAGGATATGTTGATTGCCTGCACAAATTGTAGCATTAGAGTCAGGAGCTAATGTTCTTGCTGCTGTTAGTGCCTGCGGTGATGTTTATTCAAGGCCACGTGTAAGAGCCTGATTTCCTCCAGACCTCCTCCTAATGCACTGGCAGGTTTTAATATCCCTGTCCTCGCAAAGAGATCAGTGGTTTACCTCAGCCTTTAGAGAATGCAGGCACCCCCCCTTATTTCTTTACAATTACTAGCTTGCAAGCAGTGCTACTTGTGTAGTACTTGTAGATAACAGCAACAAAATTATCAATTGAAACAATGAATTGTTTAATCACACATATTATTATTATTATTATTATTATTATTATTGTAGCCTATTAGTGTAGTAGTGGCTCTTGCCAAATGTGAAGTTCAACAGGCTCTTGGCCTCAGCATCATTACTGACCTAGAGCCTGCCAAAGCCTTTGAGGATGGATTGCAAATGAAAGACAAGCCCAACGGCCAGCTTTTCCCCATTCTTCTTTTCAGCAAGAGGAAGAGGGGGAAGAGGGAGGAGAAGAAGTTGAAGAAGTATGAGTAGAAAAGGAACGCTTGACGCCCCCCCCCCCCCAAGCCTCCTCCTTTCTTTCCTCTCTTCCGGCCTCTAGCCACTTGTCTCAGAGAAAAAGCCAATTTTGGCGAAATGCGCTGGAGTGGTTGTTTTATCAACAAGCAGAGGCCGTCGCCTTTATTCTGCTCCTCGACAAGACTGGCGGTGGAAGGGGGACAAGACCGGCGGTGGGGGAGTGTGGAGGGTGGGGGGGGTTGAAGAAACGTCCGAAAACAAAACGGGGAGGAGGGGGGTGGAGGGGGTCAAAAGGGAGAGAGGAGAAAGGAGAGCGAGACGGACAGAACAGAACAGAAGAGAAAAGAGGAGTGGAGAGACAGCTGTTGGGGAGGTTAGTTGGAGATTTCCAGCCATTAACTTCAGCCTTAAGCCCCAAACCTTGGCTTCCTCCACACACACACCACCCCCCCACACACACCACCCCCACACACACCACCTCCCACCCCAACCAATCACCCTTCAACGCCCCCCTTTTTCCCCCTGCACTTGAAGGTGCACAAGAGCAAAATGGGTCCCATCTCAGACATGAAAAGAGAGGAGCAAAGGCTTGATCCCATGTGCCAAATGTTCAGATGTGGGGCCAACAATGATACAGAAAGAGAAGAGAGAGGAAAGGCAGAGAGAGAGAATAAGAGAGAAAGAAAACAAGAAATAGTGAGACACTTAAATGATAGACAGATGAGTATATATGTATGTATGTATGTACATATGAGTACATATGTACATATGTGTGTGTGTGTCTGTGTGTTTGTGGACATGTGTGTGCATGTGTACGCACTACGTAGTATGTCTCTCCTTCTCTGTATGATGTTGTGTGTGTGTGTGTGTGTGTGTGCTGAGGATGTGGTGGTAGGGTGAGAGTTAGGTCCAGAGCTTGGGCGTTGGTGCTGAAGGCCTAAAGGAGAGTTGGGGTGGAGTGACTAGTGACGGCGGTGGTGGTGGTGGTGGTGGAGGTAGATTGGGATGGGGTGGGGGTGTGGGTGTGGGTGTGTGGGATTGGTTGGGGTTCTCTCTCTTTTCAAAGGCAGGATAAACAAGGAAATGAGTCGGTAATCATTTCCAGAAATTGCCTTCCCTCTTCCTCCTCTTCTCCTCCAGCAGACTCTTGGCCTCCATTCATTACGGCAGCAGGCAGCACCAGGCCTGATTAAAGCATTTCAGCTTCACAGGCTCCCGCGTCCAGCCCAGCTTAACATAGCACCAGCCCTGTCTGTCTGGATGTAGGGTGGACAAGAGGGACAGGGTGTGTGTGTATGTGTGTGTGTGTGTGTGTGTGTGTGTGTGTGTGTGGTGTACTGTATGTTCATATGTATATACGTGTTTGTGTGCAACCACTGTTGTATGTGATTCTGGATGTGTTTGTCTGTGTTTGTGTCTTTGTGTGTTGTTGTCCAGTCTGAAGTGGCCCAATTTAATGCAACATTCTGATAGCTGAATCTTGGCATTCCAAAATTCTGTCACAATCACAAATTACAATATCAGACAGAAAAATCGAAATTTGACATTTTCTCCAAATCATGCAATCCTATGTATGGGTGTGAATGCTGTGTTGTTTGCTTTTGTGTGTGTTTGTGTGTGCGTGTGTGTGTCTGCATGTGTATACACATATGTATGCCCAACCATATAAAATGTGTGTGCAGTATTTATAGCTGTTTAAGGGTTAGGAACAACTCGTGCTGTTCATATGATGTGATGTGTGTGTGTGTGTGTGATATTGCATGATAACCAGGGTCTTTTTAAAGCTGTATTACTTTTTTTTTCGTTTGCGTACACACCAAAACACTGGTATGCAACTGTGACACAGATTGTGTCTCAAAAACAAACTTTGCAGTGTCATGGCAACCATTTTCAAATTTATGTACCTTAGCGATTGTTTTATGAAAGTATTGTTTTATATATGAAATATGTATTATATCTATGTATATTAAGGAGCATTCACTGTACTGTGTGTTCCATCTCAGCCCTCGGAGGAGATAGTGAGGCCTCCTCAGGATGACTTCACAGGTGATGAGTTCAAGACGATGTCATCAGGGACCAGCTCATTTGCTCACTCTGATTTAGGGCCTTTTCTGTGGCCTTGGTTACGGTATTGCTCCAGAACCCACTCAAAACAAACAAGAGATTTGCACTCAAATAAATAAAAGTCTTTTTGGTCAGGATGTAGGACCATTCATGCTTGCATTTATAATAAAGCGTTTTGGGGGGAGGTTAACCATGATGTTTTCTTTTTGCAATCATTTTTGAATAACTCAAAAGATTAATGATTATAAGATGCTACACCCGTAACAGATGAACTGACTTCATTATGTATACAGTACATCTCAATGGCAAGTTTATCTGTGCATTTTTAGAGAACGCTGCATGATGTTATGATGTGAGCATGATCTACGATGGTCTAGCTACCATCTGTATGTCATCTATACATGCCAAAATATGAGAATAATGTTCTTTGTTTCTGAACTAGTGCGATCTGGTAGCGACTCTACAGTTCTGAAACATTTGGGATATGTGTGTGTGTGTGAGAGAAAGAGTGTGTGTGTGTGTGTAAGTGTTTTGGGGGGGTCTTTGCTGGGGGGTCCGCTCAGTCTCTCTGAACTAGTGCGATCTGGTAGCTACTCTACAGTTCTGAAACATTTGGGAGATGTGTGTGTGTGTGTGTGAGAGAGAGAGAGAAAGTGTGTGTGTGTGTGAGTGTGTGTGAGTGTTTTGGGGGGGGGGTCTGTGCTGGGGGGGTTCTCTCAGTCTTTCACTGTCAACATGTGTGTGTTTCTCTTCCCTGGGTTTTATAGACATGATTGCAGTTCAAGTTTAGTTCGGCTGTGTATGTGTGTGTGTGTATGTCTGTGTGTGAGCAACATGTTTTGGACAGAGGGGGGCTTTTGATTGGATCTCTGATCCCCAAAATCCCTTTGCTTTACCAGTAGACCTTTGAAAGCATGGCGACTAGAGACTAACTCCAGCAGGTCAAAAGGATTTAATCAATTTCAGCAGAACAAAGTGCATAAAAAATATCAAATATCATTATCATCAAAATGTCATTGTTCTACTGTAGCAATATTTATACAAAATTGAAAATGCATTTTTATGAAAGTTATATTTAAAAATGTAACAGTTCATGTAAAGATGAAGAGCTTTTGCCATGGTCATCCATCCTATTTCTTCCAAATGCTCATGTACAATATTATATATTATTTTATATACCCTATATGCAGTCACTATCACAAACAAGCAAATCCGCAAAAATAAGACTTTTTCCCCATTACATGACATAATAAACAGTAATATAAACTTTTAAATATACCCAAATAAAACTGTTTACTTAATAGATTATCTGATGAATAGATTATCAAGTAATAGATTATCATCTGATGACAGTGTACTAACAAAATGTTGCTGTAAGTACATTTAGTAGCTACACGTTAGCAATATGTAATTGTATATATTTACTTTACAAACACTTATAATTCACAGTAACTTCAAAGGACATGTAATGTGAAGTGGGACTGAAAGGCTCTTAGAAGGCCATAAATACACAGCGGAAAGGTAACAGACAGAGCCAACAGTCAAATCAACAAATGCACACAGAAGCTCATTTTTTCAGAGCATAACAACCCTATTGTTTTACGCCAACATGTAAGCAGAAAGCAATAGCATGCATCATGCACTCATTCATGTTACGGAACTCTGCCTTCCCTTGTTTTCTCTTTCCTTTTTTTTCAACAGTCCTTTTTTTCACAAAGCCCCAGAAACTTTCCAGTGCTAATTGCGAATCCCCTTGGGTAAATTAAAGAAGCCATTTGTTCGGTTCAACGTCCTACTCGAGGAACAGGCCTATTTATCACGGAGATTAATTTATTTGTCTGAAGGCCGCAGTGGCTGCAGAAGGAGGAAACGTTTGGAGGAACACTGGCCATTGTGAGGCCTGGTGACAGTGGATCTGGCCTCCTCTAAGAATGAGAGAGAGAGTGAGAGTGTGTGTGTGTGTGTGAGAGTGAGAGAGAGAGAGAGAGAGGGCCTCCTCATGCAGCTCGTCTCCCAGGCCCAGCTATTTCCTTCCGATGAGGTAATGAGAGCAGCTCCGGCCGAGTGCGATCGATGACATCTCCTTGCCAGACCGGGAGCTGCTGCACATTCTCAAACTGGAGGAAGAGTGAGAGAGAGAGGGAGAGAGAAAGAGAGAGAGAGAGAGAGGGAAAGAAGGCCTTCAGACAAGAGAGAGTGGGTGGGGTCTGTTTGGAGCCACGGGAGTAGACGTAGGGCAAACCCACACATTGTGCACACACACAAACACGCAAACACGCATGCACACACACACACACACACACTTGCGGGCTTTCGCTTCCATCTGAGTACCATTTCTCCTCACGTAGGCGCAAGGTCACTGGCACAAGTTAAAAAGAGCCATCGGCCGCCTTACCCATGGATACCACTGCCCTGAGGGCCCTAGAGAAGAGCCTCGTCACTCATCTCGGCCTCTGTGCTGGCTGCACCATGTTACGGCTCTTCCTGTACACAACTGAAACTTAAGACCCCCCACCCCCCCACTCTCACAGGCAATTGAATCTGAATGAGGCAACAAAAACCCACGCCTTGTTCACTTGTTCAAGATAGTATGTACACATATATATATATAATTGATGTACATTTGAGATTTCAGATGTAGTCCGAGAGGTTCCAGTTCATTTGACATAAGGAGAATGGTCCAAAGCGAAGAATTTTCTCCAGCACAGAATCTGATTGAAAATGTTCATTACCTCTGTTCTTTGGCATTTAGTTTTGTTTGTAATGGCAGATTTTAGTGTGTCTGTGGCCTTTGAGTACCACCAACATCAACCACTAAAAAGTACATTGTGGAAAGGGCATCACATAACACCGTAAAGGGTTTCTCTGAAGACATACAAGCAGTCTGCTGCTGTAGTCAGACATTATTTAAGAAAATAGGAGGGAAAGTGCCTGGGTGGGCAGAGTAATGACAAACATAGTTAAGGTTATAAAGAAATGCCATCCAAACCCAATTACAGTTTGTATGTCATCTTGTCTCTTTCAAAAGAATGAGCACAGACAAGGGTCAGAGCAGCTTGTTCTCGTCAGATCTTCAACTAAAAATTTCTCCCGAGTCAGCATGACACAGACACTGCTTAATATCTGTCCTCACCCCCCACCACACGCACACACACACACACACACACACACACACACACACACACACACACACACACACACACACACACACACACACACACAATAAACCCCTTTTCATACGGGCCCTTATGTTTGTGTGTGTGTGTGTGTGCGTGTGTGTTTGTGTGTGTTTGGACAGAAAGTGCCAGCAGCAGGGTCATCCTGACTCACATCACGAGTGACGGTAGAGGCAGCATCCCTGTGTCAACATGTTTGTGATGCCAGAGGTCCAGTTGTCCGTATAGTAGACCTCCTAGCCTGTTTGAGCAGCTGCTCTCCCTCAATCCTCAGTGAATCTACTCCAGCTCTTCAGCACTTACCACAGACCTGACCGACTTCCCAAAGCACAGCCGGGGAAACTCTGCTCCATCCTGGCTGTGTGGATGTGAGTTTGCAGGGCAAGTTTCCTTTCAGTCATCACAGGAAAGCCAGCCTATACTTGCCCATGTGCTCTTTACTCAGCTACTCTAGCAGACTAACAGTATCTGCACTAGAAACATGTCAAAGATGCTTCTAGCGATGCTAAGTGCTGTGTAAACACGGAAAACACTTTGGGTACACTTTTTGTAGCATTCAGTTAATATCTTGATCTGCTAGCTCTCCGTGCTCGTTAGACACACATTGTGCACACACACACACGCACAAACACGCATGCACACACACACACACACACACACACACACACACACACACACACACACACACACACACTTGCAGGCTTTTGCTTCCATCTGAATACCATTTTTCCATACCATTTTCTTAGTGTAAACACGGAAAACACTTTGGGTACACTTTTTGTAGCATTCAGTTAATATCTTGATCCGCTAGCTCTCCGTGCTCGTTAGACATGTCACCACTCTTCTTATAAAGCCCTGGCTCTGAGAAATGGAAACACTGAGGTCCACCTGTCCCCCAAGCAATAACATGAATGTTTTGTTAGGTGCTTAGTTCAAATGTAACGACAGTTGTATTGGACGAGTACATAAGTAAAATGTGATCTTGTCTAGCATTGCTGACTTTACCTTGAAGCATAGACAGATTTTCTTCCAAACGCTCAAATGCAAAATATTTAGTGAGTTAGCAGTTAGCTGTCATAGACAGACAGACTTTGCTACCACACATTATTTGTGGTAGTTGTTGTTACAGATGTAGCTCAATTCAGAAAAGGAGAAATAAAATTAAATAAATTGTTCAGATGCGTTTTGAAGCTTCCCCTAAAGCCTTATAGCTGTGAGGCAGATTAAAAAAACAAGACGAAGAGGAGGTAAAGAGTAAAGGAAGGAGGGAAAGGAGGTCTCATAGAGGGAAATAAAAAGATAAAAGGAGATAAAAGCAAGAGAGCTCTGGGAGACAAACTTCTTGCCACTGTGATAAAAATGGAGAGTGTTGAGACGCACACACACACGCATGCACACACACACACACACACACACACACACACACACACACACACACACACGTGCACACACTGCCAGAACCCAGCACTCTCCTCCTCTCTGACTCCAACGCGGCATGATGGCGCTTAGCTTTATAGCGTGTTCACAGTGATATTTCAAGAGATGGGGGCGTGGGGGGATGGGGGAGAGGGGTGGGGGGTGGGGACATGAGGTATAATTGACGACACTGAGTTAGGGCAGTTTGGGGGTGTCTGCTGATGCAATACTACGGGGCGGTGGACTTAGGTGGTGGTGGGGGTGTTTCTTTATATATATATTTATTTTTCATCTCCTCTTTTTCAAATTCTCTCGGCGAGCAAGGAAGTGTTTGTGTTTTATGGGTTTCATATGACACGACAGGCACTTTTTAAGATGTTGTAGACCGGGTGGTAAAAAAAGGCCCGTCTGCCCGCCTGTGCATTAAGCACCTCTGTGATCTCGCCCATATTTATAGGCGCTGTCTTCTGTCACATGGCTTCCATTCCCGCACTCGCCGGGACCCCCTGTGGCGCCTTTTACAAGCCGTCGAGTGGAAGGGTCAGGGGGATACGCTGTTAGGCCTTGGCCTGGAGAGCAGGGCCAGAGACTTTGCGTGTGTGTGTGTATATGTGTGTGTGTGCATGTGCAGAGATGTATGTGTGTTGTGTGCTTTTGTGCACTGGTATGTTCTTTGTGTATATATAAATGTGTGTTTGTGTGTGAGAGAGGGAGAGAGAGAGAGTGAATGTACTGCATTCTAGTATTTTTGTGTGTATGTGTGTCCATTGTAGAAGCCTATAGGGTTCATATGCAAAGCACACACTTGCTGCCATAAAACATGACTGTGTCCAGCGTTGGGTGAAAATGTCTGTGTGTTTGAGAGAGGTGAGTGGAACATGTTCTTACTCCTGTAAGGTTACTGTGCCTCTCTGAACTCTCTTACATTATGTCTCCACTACTGTAGCATCCAAATCAAGATGTAAGTTACTTTGATTACACAACATTTTAGAGGCAACAGCTAGTGTCTGCTTCAATTACAGATATTGTTTTGGCATGCTCATGTCCTAAGCAAATTGAAGTCAATAAATTTAATTACACTCATTACTGAATAAAGATTTGCGGTGTCTTCTGCCAACATGTCAAATTGGTTTAATTTAAGTCAAAGTCGTTTAAGGCTTACTGCTAAACACATTCTTTTTTTTTTTTTCTCTCTCTCTCTCTCTCTCTCCTTCAGAATACAGCCCTTCCTTTTAACCCTAGAATGTCTATTGCAAGTGTGAGGCTTTGAAAAGATGCTTGATCCAATACTAGTCTGCATCTGCACACAGTGTCTATTTGTTTCTGTGGTCCTAGTACTGTGGTGTGACATCAGTTGCTTAGACATGATTATATCATGTAAGGGTTTGTTTGAAATGATGTGTACCTTTATGATATTGGAGAACAAAGTGTGGCCCCCTTGAAGTGGAGATTGATTTGGCTCATATTTGATTCAGGACGTTGTCTGGTTATCAGGGTGATCAATTTGGAACCGACCCAGTTGAGATGACATTTGAGGAAGGCAACAGGAGAGGCTAGACTATGGGCAGAGGCCAAACTGATGGACTATCACATGGTCTGTCCTGGATGGGACTGTTCTTTCTCCCTCTTTATCTTTCTGTTCTTTCTTTTTTTCCTCTTTGTCTGTCTTTCTCACTTCCCCAGGGTCTCCCCTCACCTTCTTCATTTATCACTGATCTGGTTTATCTCTCTCTTTCTCTTTTACTCCTGTACTGCTAATTCTATCCCTCTCTCTCCTCTTCTCTCCCTCCATCCCTCTCTTGCTCTCTCCCATCCCCCCCCCCCCCCCCCCCTCTATTTCTCTCCCTCCCCTGTGTTCCATGTGGTGTGGCTGAGGGTTTTAGTGGGCTCTAAAAATACTCTGTTAAAGACAGTTTTAAAAGTTCCTTAAAAGCATTTTTCCTCTCGGGGGCTGGCACGTCTTTAAGTCTGATCGGGTTTCATGTGCAACATCAGAACACCTGGGGGGTGGGAAAGGAGTTTTGGGAAGGTGGTAGTGGTTGGGTGGGTTAAGATGGTCAGTACAGCTCCCTCTCATCTAGAGAAAGAGAGACAAGCAGAAAGAGAGAAGGAGAGGGGGAAAGGAAGAAAGTGAGAGAATCAGATTTATAGGTTTAATTAAAGCATGAGGTGTCTGTTAACCACGGGGGTGTTTTGAGGATGACCACTGTCTGCAGTCCGCCCCCCAACACCCCCCCCACACACACACACTCACACTTACCCCTTGCTCTCCATGTGTTAAGATGATATATCCCACATCCTGCAGTTCCCACATTTTACGCTCTTAAAAAGCACCAAGCGACTCTTATCATACACAGTAATATGATACGATAACCATCTCTTTGACAGGACGCTGTAAAAAAAATCATGGCTTATGACTGTGCCGCTGTGGCAAAGGGTGAGATAAGCAGTAGAAGTTTCAAAGGAAACACCCATCTGCTGAAAGCCCAACAATTGTCGGTTGACAGCGGACGTGAAATACAGGTGCAGACATTTTTTTTAAACTCTCGCACCTTTAGTCTGCCTCCTCCGACGTGCCTCTGTGTTAAGAGGTCAGATCTTGGATAGATCTGAACGGTTCCTGGTCTTCACTGTGTTCGAGGAAATCCATCCTGGCAGCGACCGTCTCGCTGACCTCGACGGTTATTGAATCGGCAGGCCTTGTCCTCGCCTCAGATCACGACAGGAGGTCGGTGGGGTCAAGACCGAAGTGATGAGCTCAAGAAAGGAGGCCCTCTCCTCTCTTCTCTTCTCTTCTCTGTCTCTCTCTCTCTCTCTCTCGCTCTCGTACATCTCGTAAAGATGATTTTTATTTGCACTTTTGGGCTTTTACAGCGTGTTTTGCGTGCACTGGAAGGGATTTGAAAGCAGTCAAGACAAAAATGTCGAACACCTTCGCAACACCCCCCCGCCCGACCGTTACCTCTTAAAGGATAGAGACAAGAGGTGGGAGACTTCTGGGGTCAAACGACGACCAGAGTTGAGAGGTCGCACCGGGAAGGGAGAGGAGAGAGCTATTTGAAGCTTTAAAAGGTGTGTTTATATACTGTTGGGATGAAAGTAATTAGTTAAGCTTGAACGAAGTGCCCTTTAAAAGAAAGGGTTCTCTGGAATGAACAGGAGAGGAGTTCATGGAAATTTACTGATTCAGTGTGAACAAAAGGTCTTTCTCTTCTCTCTCCACATAAACAAAACAAATATTACTTTAATCATTTGGGTTGGGATCAGGGAGTTGTGTTATTTGTCCCCAAAATCCAAAATGTCAAACTCCTCCAGTCAACAGATTACTACATGTACCTCTTATTCAGAGCTTTGAAGAGATTATCAAAAACAATATGATGAAAAATATCAAGTGGAGCGTCCACTAGTAAGCATTCCCCAAAAATCTTGACAGAATCCCCCCCCCCCCACCCCCAGAAAAATTGGTGAATCCTAAAATCTCGACCCAGACAAATGTTTCAGTTTCAAAATTGCTGTCGCTCAAACAAGCTTCGTCCATGTTTAAACGGATTACACCAGTGTCTGCCGTGCTATTCATATCAAAGTCCCTTATCCCACTGTACAAACAAAGAGGCCTTGTTTGATATCAATCAATCACTGTCACTATGAATCCAATCACTGTTAACCACCCCTCCTCTTGCCCATCCCCCCCCCCCCCCCACCAACCTCATTCATTGGATTATTCATTTATTTGTTTGTTGTGTGTTTAAGCTGCTGAATGGAGTGGCCTCTCTCTTAGATGAGACACATCTGGATGATTAACATGATTCCACCCGAGCTCTTGTTAATCTAGGGTGAAGAGATTGTGGATAGAGTGGGGCAAAGAGGAGGAGGAGGAGGAAGGAAAGAAAGAAGAGTCTGTCCCTGTCGTAAATCCACTGCACTGAGGTTTTATAGGGGAAAGTCCGTCTAGATGTCTGGATGTTTGTGTGTTTGTTTGCGTGCTTGGAGGAGGAGAACTCTTTTAACTGTCAACTGCTCAACTTTTTTATTTTTATTTTTTTTCTGGTGATAGATAATGCAAGTTTTGAGTTCTTATCCGGCATCCCCCCCCACCCCCCCACCCCCAGTTTCCTGCTCATGCTTTGTTTCTTCATTCACTGTTCACCCTCACTGGAGGCACTAGAGCTTGCCTTCCCATAACTGAGAAAAAAATGAATGTACAATGAACAGCAACGATAGCAAAGAAAATAACTACAGTATTTATAATGTAATAATATAGTATAATAATTGTGCAATAAATGTGCACCCCACTGTTCAAGTGTTTCCAGTATTTACAAAGCCTCACTGAGCTATGTAGGGGTCACTTGTGTCAATCCAGCAGGGAATTATTCTCACAACTTCCTAACCCTCGGCTAACCCTTGAGTCTTTGCTTAAAACAGGAAGAGATTATAGGCCAGATTATTGTTTATATAAGAACCTAATGTCACCTCTCTCACACAGTGATAATCTCTGAAGGCGACTCCTCGCACTGTGCTAATCCCTAAGGAATCCCTCGGAGCAGAAGATGCTGTGTTTAATCTGATCCCTCTTCATTGTTCCTTCTGATCCCAACCTGGACCAGAGTGGAAATGACCTCTGTCTACCTCACCCTTAACCTATCATCCTGCACAGACACAGACACACACACACATACACACACACACTTATTTACATGCACGTGCATTAATAGAGTACAGTATGTTTGTGCACACACACATATACATACACACTCAATTGCACATACATGTGCGTACACACACACATGCACACGGAGACACACATGCAGAAACACACACAGACATCATATCGGTTCTCCCCCTGATCTGTCAGCTTTCTCACACCAAGCCAGAGTTGTCACCTGTCTCCACTGCCCAAGCTTCAAGCCTGAGGTTTGGCAGCACATTCAGTAACCCCCCCCCCCCCACACACACACACACACACGCACACACACACACACACTTACACATACACACACACACACACACACACACACTCACACTCCCCTTCCTCCCTGCTTCCCCCCAGCTCCGGATACAGTGATGCAGTGGCTTTGACATCTGTGTCTCTGAGAGTGGGCACATTCCGTAACTCTGCCCTCGTCTCGGGGAAAATGAAATGTGTGGGACCGCTGAATTAATATGGCAGGGGCGTCTCTCGTTTCCACGGCGATCCAGTGCCTAAATGAGGGTGAGAGCTCGGAACCCCCCCGCCCCCCTTGCCCCCTCCTCCACCTCTACCTCTCTGTACAAATCAATTTTTCTTCTCAACTATCAATCCATATCTCAGCTCGACCAAGGGGGCCTGGACTTTCCGCCTAAGCGTTTGTTCGCCCTGCTCCTGTGAATAATGCCAGCAAAGGTTCGAGGATGAGGAGAAACAGGCCACTCAGATTCCACCACGGCTCTCGGCTCTCTGAGGGAAACGCATCCAGCTCTGCGCCATCACGCATGTCGATAACCCAGAAAAGAGATATTCTCCCAGTAGCGAGTAGGTGTCTAGGTTACTGTAGGCAGAAGTATGGATGGGGTGTCATTTAGAAGGTAATTGTTGCAATTCAAATCCACCTCACTCTCCCGTGCGCTTGTTTTTTTTTTTTTTGCATCAATGTTGATTGAAATACGTCAGGTGAAAATAGAGTATAGCATTAGTGTGATCAACAAAAAAAAATATTGGGTGAAAACTAGTAAACATTGCAGATCATCTGAGAATTTAATTGAATGAGTGAGAAAAAATCCAAATTTTATTGACTGCATAGTTTCTAATAATGCTGTTACTCAACATCGCATTGCTCTGACTGAGTGAATTGTGGCAATAATGTAGTTTCAATACGGATGCTTAATATATTTAGTAATGGACGATACAACTTTAACAGTGCTTCCATGAGTCGATAATAATTAATGACCCTTTACCCATTGGCATAGTCTTATGTTTAACAGTGAATGAGGATTTGAACTACATTTTTAAATTAAAAGCATTTAAGCAGTTAAAAGCATACTTTTATTTATATATTTATTTCAAGTTGTACTGACAATGCACACATCAGCTGCCCCGTGGTATCTTAGGATAACATGATAGGACCGCCTGACCTTCACATACTGTGCTGGTTGGCAACCTAAATTAACTTGCTCGTGAGAATGAGGCCTTGGCTCACGCTCCAATGCAGCTGTTCTCAGAACAGCTCAATCAAATCAATCTCCTCTCAATATCTCTCCTCAAATCATCTTAGCGTTTTTTTTCTTTCTCTCTTTTTTTCTTTCTCTTTTTTCTCTCTCTTCTGTCTGTCTTTATTCTGCATTACTTAGCTTCCATTCACAAACGGAAGACTGACGTGGTTTTTCCTGTGATTAACCCACAAAGCAGCAGCGCTTTAGATGGGCTGTTGTCTCTGGTGGGAAGGACCAATAAAAGATTACATTTCACTGGGCCCGTGCTCAGTTCACCAACATTGCCGATGAAACTTGATGAAACGGCATATCCCAAGTGACTTCCTCCCTGCAATTTTGGACCATATATGTAATCAGGAAAAAGCTAATTCATGCCTAATTGACCTAACCCAGCGAACCCCCCAAAAATACACTGTCTCTATTCTCAAGCATGACCCTATCTACGAGCGCACTTATGACAGATATTGATCTTCAGTTGTCTTGTGGAGGTTTTGTTTTTCTGGCCGGGGCCGATCATATCCCCACGGACGGACAGGAGGATAGAAACAAATGCCAAGCGGCTCCACGACTCAGGGAAACCGGAGAGGCGGCGATTGGCGCCCTGATGTGATGCAAACGCAGAAATGAGCCTTACCCAGAGCAGCAAGTGTAATTACGAGCCATGCTGTGCTTCGAGAGCAAAGTGCTGTAGGATGGAGTGGGGTGGGGTGGGGTGTTGGGAGGTGGAGCAGGGGCAGCATCTACTTCTTTATAGACGTAGTAAGGCAGAGGTGGTGGTGGTGGTGGTGGTGGTGGGGGATGCGGGGTTGTAGAGGCTAAGCCGGGACTTTCTCTCCCTCTTACGCCTCGGGAACCTCCGGTGCGAGTGCCAAAGAGGGTCACCGTTTAATAATGAACAGGTCGAGCCCTGCTGTAACAGATACATGCACCTGCTTTGTGCGTCAGTCAATTACCTAATTAGAACTCTCCCTCAGGGGAAAGTCAATACCTGGCCCACAAGAAACGCCACCGGCCTCTCTCTCTGCATGTAAACGGATGGGCTTAGTCCGACCAGGGGCACACAAACAGCTACCTGTGTCGGAAAAAAAAGGAAAGAGAGAGGGAAAGATACATAAAACGGATGTGGGGCGGCTCAAGTGGGATCCAGTACCCTTCATAAGGCACCCAGGGGAAATCTGGCCGCCCGCTTCATCCTGGGTACGACAAATTGGGGCCGGGCAGCGTTCCCACAGTGCTCTGGGGTTAAGGGTGGGGGTGCGGAGGGAGGTGGGGGCAACAGGATCTTTCGTGGAACCAGATCAGGGGTCTTGATTCTCCCACCCGTCCCCATTGCAAGAATACAGGTCAGACGGCAGGGGCTCTTGCGCTGACAGACAGGCGGCCAAGCACCCCCCCCCCTCCCCCCACCTCCCCCACCTCATCCCAAATTGGACGCAAGGATGGAATGGAAAGTCATCGGCAGGCCGCTAACAAGGCTCCAGTTACCGGCTGTCTCTCAACAGAACTGACACAGGATCAGTGTCCTCAATTACAGCTTTAAACTCAAGCAATTGAGAGAAACGGACACAGAACTGGTCTGAGATCTGTGTGTGTCTATGTCTGTGTGTGTGTGTGTGTATGTGTGTGTGCGCATGTTGTGAACAGCAGGCCTCAAAAAGCCTTGTTGCAAACCCGTGGGAGCAGCCTGCGATCCGTGCCACCATCCAAGCCGTTAGGCTGGAAGAGCTTGGCAGACATTTAAGCCAGCCAACCAGAGGAGTAGCGATTAAGACTGTCTGTGCTCTCAAGAGAAAAAGAGAAAGAGACTGAGAAAGAGAAAGAGACAGTTTGAAAGAGAGGGAGAGAGAGAGAGAGTGACTGATGGGGCCTTTGGATGGAATAAAACAAGACGCTCAACTCAGCCTTTGGGTCTGGCGCTGATGCCGTATGTCTTCATTGCAAGTCCCATAGGTCCTCCTCTCAACTCCACTCCTCCACCTCCTCCTCCACCTCCTCCCCCTCCTCCTCCATCCTTGCTGTTGAAATGAGAAAAACAATCAGCAGTCTTCCCCATCAACCCTAGCTCTGTTATTCTCTCGGTCCATCCATCCATCCATCCATCCATCCATCCATCCATCCATCCATCTATCCATCCATCTGTCTGTCTGTCTGTTTGGTGTACAGATCTGACACTGTGACCCAAGACCTCATATCTGACATGTTTTACTACACAGTAAAGTCGATGTCATCTTATTAATAACAACATGGACATAAATCAGAGAGAGAGAGGGAGAGAGGGATAGAAAAAAAATAAGCAAATACAGGAATGGTGGGAAAAAAAATTCAAATTCAGAGCACATGTGCCTAAAAATCAATTTTCACACATTAGAACTATTAGGTTATTGAGAAGTGCATAACTGATTGCTGGGCCAATATTGGAGATTTAGAACCGTGGCAGGGATGGCAGAACAGTGAAAGCGATCTGTGGGGAGACCCTATAGCTGTAACAGGAACTCCAGAGTAAATAAATGGAAATGCTGAAGCCTTTCTTTCCTATGTGGCTGATACTTGTCATCACAAGTAAACATGCGCCTGTCATAGGCCATCTAGCCCTTGAAATCACATACTTCCGCATAGGTTCCCTGGTGCTGTGTTTGTGCCAGTGTTTTGTCAGTGTTTTATCATAGAGAGTGCATGTGAGTGTCTGATTGTGTGTGTGTGTGTGTGTGTTTGTGTTTGTGTGTGTGCGTCTGACGCGAGGTCCCGGGTACACTGGGTTGGGTGGGGTGGTGGTGCAGCAGGCAATGATGAGCAGGAGGCAGACAGAGGGAGACAGATTCATACACTCCAGATGGACCCAGCCCTGCTCGCGACCAGGGTGAACTCGGGGAGTGCTTGCAGGAGAGTTTTTCTCAGCTGCTAATAAACTTAATGCAGTAATCGCGGGGAAAGCTATTAATGACAGCGCACTCCGCCTGACATCTCAGACACCCTAATGTCGGCCGAGCGTCTCCCCGGCCAGGGCTCGATCCATCACCGCCCGCTGTAACCCAATTAGGCTCTGACACTTACTTTTATCTGCGCTGGAGCAGAGGCACTCCTATAGAGGAGAAAAAAGTGTGTGATGTTATCTCTCTCTCTCTCTCTCCTTCTCTCTCTTTCTCTCTCTCTTTCACTCACTCTCTCACATGCACATAACACACACACACACACTTTTTCTCCTTTCCTTCCTTTCTTTCTCTCTGTATTTTGTGATTTGATGGCAGCTTCAAGACACTGGTCAGAAGGTTGATGTGTTGCCTTGCTCTGATCATTTGCCTTGCTCTTGCTCATACAATTTCTGACTGGAGCCATACAGGTAGGCCTATGGAGTGTCACTAAACCCAACTAAAGATCATGTGCTGACAGAATACTGTCTGTCTTTGTTGGTCAGGAAGTCATGCTTGATAAAAAGTATCTTTTCACTTTTTAACTTTAAACAAAGACGTCAATACAGATACATAATTTAGGTAGTTATAGGTATATATATATATATATATATATATATATATATATATATGCAGAAATTAGGTACATGTAGTTACTTACATTATATACAAAAATGTAATTGTGAATGTTTTCTTTGTGTATTAATGACACCATGTATAGATAGTGAGTCTTATATTTGACAGCCAATGGTTGTAAAATCATTGGTAATGATATGATCTAATCTACCAACTGAAGAAATTCATGAAGACAATTGAAATTTTCAGTAAACATGCAAACCAACTTAACACAGATGAAAGACTAACTAATGACTTTCAACTTTATTTTTTTTCTGTTTGTTCGTTTAAATGGGCCTGTGGTGTAACTGACAAAAACACTCGGCTTAGTAATTAAGGTTTGATGGTACGAGAACACGCCATGTCCCCATTGTCTACAATCAAGCCCCATTTTGCTAAAGGGCTTTGTGGGAATGTGACTCTCTTTACATTTTTCATGAGCTGTGTGTACGTGTGTGCGTGTGTCCAATAGGCTGTTATTGTGTGTGTGTGTGTGTGTGTGTGTGTGTGTGTGTTTCCATGATGAGTTGTTGGTTGAGCTACCAAGGGGTGGTGGGGTGGTTTGTTGTTAACGTGAGGCCTCTCGCATCCAGTATTTATGATCTACCCATATGTATTCAAAAACCATACTCGACTTCTTGCCACAGGAAATGGCCTCTGCGGCCTGTGCTGTGAAGCCCTCCCCCAGCTCATCCTATGGTGGCCTGTAAAGCCCACACTCCCAGCCCTCTCTTAACCTCTCTTGCTTCTTGTCTCACAATGTCATGCCCGTAACGACACTGTCAATCAAACCGGGCCTCCAGCCTCTAAATCAGGTGGATTGACTCGTCAGGGAGTTGGTGGACTTGCATTTTTTCCCCTTCTTTCCTTTTTTTTTTCGCCCATCAGCCACTCCCAGCTGCAAATTAACTTTAATGCCTTCGTTCGATAGTGCCTGAGGAGCGTGAGTTGAACGTCAATGTCCTCTCGTTTGGCCCTCCCAAACTTTCTGCTGATCCTGGTGTGATCAATGGGCTTGAGCGCAATGTCCCTCCATAAGACTCAGCAACCTTTTCATTATGGAATTGTTGTTTTAGCGGTGGCACAACATTTAAAGCATTAAATACAGAGAAAATAAAGAGAGAGAGACCGAGAGAGAAAGAGAGAGACAGAGAGACAATAGATTATTTGATTGTTGTCCCAGCTTAGCCTTTTCATTCAACTTTATGTAATGACTTTTTTTTGCCTACAGTGACCATCCTTTCCGAAAAAGAAATCCCCACCAGTCACTCTCACATATTTCACTTTTATGGTGTTGTTTTATTGTCTAAAACATTTACACAAATGGCTACCATTTCTCTCAGAGAAATAAAGCTACTAGCCAGACTGACCGGTGGCTATCTACAAAGCTGCCTGCCATTAACAAAACGTCCAGCCATTTCATCTACGATGTCAAGAAAGACCCAACAACAGGAAGCATTAACTGGACAAGATATCAATACTATGAGTGAGGGGCGTTATTGATCTTGAATGATATTGTTTGCCATTATCTGAGGCAAGGTTGAAAAGCGTTTTGGACATTGAAAAAACACTCAAGGATCGGAGATGGATCGTACCGAATCTGTCAATCCATGGATGAGTTTGCGACCTTATCAATCACCAGAAGCTCTGCGCCCTCCTTTAATTTTGAAATCTGTAATTAATTGCACCTCTCGATATGACATCTGAGCCCATCTTCTATGGAATGAAATCGATGTGGCCCAATGCATCTCTGATTACCAATCAGAGGGCTCTGTGTTTGTCCATCTGTTGCCGTCGTGCTTTCAGTCCCGATTAGACCAACCGCTCTTCTGGATCTCATCAAGGGAAGCATGTTTGGCAGGAAGGTCAGCATTGTAGGAAAGCCAAGGAAATTAAAAAATCTCCAAAATATCTAACAAAGGGCCTTAATAAAAAAGCGCTTTGGTACGGGGGTTGGGGTTGTGGGGGGTTGGGTGGAGTGGGGTAGGGTGGGGGTGATGGTGGAGGTGGAGGGGTGTAGGGGACAGACAAAAAAGCTTAAGCTCCTGAATGATACTGAACACCCGAATCCACCTGAACTTCTGACCAGCCTGTATTAAACAACTGTGGACGACAGGAAACAGTAGGGGGAGGGTGAGAGAGGTGGGGGTGTCACGGGGATGGAAGCGATAGAGAGAGTACAAGAGAGAGGGATGGGGGGGGGATTGTCTGCATGGATGAGTGGTGCGGATTACTCTTATTTACGTATCATGGCAGGGGGAAAAGGGGATTTGCGTTGTTCCTCCCCAGTGCGGGGGTGAATCTGGTTAGATGGGATCAAGCCTAGAGCAGTGGTGAGCTCCTGGGAGACAATACCAGTGTCATCTGACCTATCGCCTCTCTCTCTCCCACTCTCTCCATCCTTCTGTCATTGTCTCTTTCTCTCACTCCCTCCCTCTCTCTCTCTCTTTCAATCTCCCTGAAACTTAATGACTTCATGTTTTACCTTCATTCTCATTGTCTTTTGTCAGTAATATGCATTTTTTTGTTCGTTACTTTCTTTTGTCTCTCTCTTTTCCTCTCTGTTAGTCTCCATGTGTTTGTTGCTGGATTCATTCCCTTCTTCATCTTTGGACTTATTTTCAGTCATGTATACCTTTTTTAACCCTCTCTCTTTGTGTCCCTCCCTCTTTTTCTCTCTCTCTCCATCTCTCGGCATCCTGTCAAACGCCGCTCCCATGTGTTTGGGGACCACAGCAGCATCGGGTGTCACCCAGCAGTGGACTGGCAAGGCCGTGGTGCAGCGAGCGGAAACCTTGGCCGCACGCTGCTCAAGTGCAGTAAGTGCCTGGGAGTCGTCTTACAAGAAACACTTATTGCATTTAGTATTGAGCATGATGTTATGAAAAATTCATGCAGGAGCTGTGTTGTTTGCTTTTGTGTGTGTGTCTGTCTGTGTGTGTGTGTGTGTGTGTGTGTGTGTGTGTGGCAGTACATAAGAAAGAGAGGAGTAGTGTATTACATGGTGTGTTTATACGTTAACACATAGATACTTCTTCCTGATGTAGTGACCACAGCCCACAGCCTGAGCTGAAAAGTCACTTGACACAGAACAATCAAGCGTCAGCCTGCCCTCTTCTTCATGTACAGATCATGGCAACCTGTGAATCAATGGCCGATCTCTGCTCTGCTATTCGTCCGGCCCGCCGGCTGGCCAGGGGATCGTTACTACGGCTTTCCTCTTCTCTCCACATTTACTGCTCCTCGACTCCATATTCCCCCAGGTTCAGAAGTGTATCGACTCCTCTATTGGCAAAGCAATACTGTAAAAAATACAGCCGAAAAAGTTGACCAATACTAGCCGTGGCATTGTGGAGAGGAAGTGGAACCGGAACAACATGCCATAATATTTATGTCGTGCTTCTAACTGGAGCTACTTCTGGTGTTTGTTGTAGTTATGCATGTAAGACAAGAAGGAAGTCAAGGATGGCTCTTTGTGGTCGGTTCATTTTTATTTTTTTTTAACTCAAAGATAAAGATCAGGTTTCTCTTAACTGTTTGAGAGCATTTGTGTGTATTCAATGGCTCAAAGCATTGCTGACTACTTGCAGTTTGTTTCAGACTAGCATTTCCTGGATTATTTTGGTGAGATTAGAATAAATAATCATATCGGATTAATCTGAAACAAATCACACTGATCTAGTTATGGTTAAAGTGGATTACATGGGAGTCAGTGTTCTTTTTGATTCTCTAAATCAAGGCAGGCAGTTTAACCCCAAGATGCAATTTGTATCTGTCTTTATTTTCTTCATGTGCTTTAAGGTGCAGGCTAATAAGGTCATCAAAAAGTGTCTGTCGAATGAAACATTCCATCCTATCCGATTTCCTAAAGCTTAACTCCGTGTCACGGAACACCATCTTAGAGTTTATTAAGGCTATCTCGTATCAGTATGGAAAAAAAAAATGGAGATCTTGACTGTTTTAGATCTTGAGACTCTGAACAGGTGTTAATTTGCCTTCAACAAGGACTTAGTTCAGTACCCCAGGGGTCAAATCAGTGCAGTCCAGCCTCACTCATAATTGAGTTTTTGTCACCGGCTTTCAGCAGTTTTTAATGTACTGTTTTAAAAAAGTGCCTCTTTGAGTTCCCCATTGCCCATGTGTAATTTGTCATATCAGTGCTCCTAATTGGCTTACACGTTCACCTGGGAATTTGGAGTCAAACTCCTGGGCCCGTGCAGCGATTTCCACGAGTGCTGCGGGTCAACCCAAAGAGACGTGTGGGTCAAACGCAACATGTTTGAGGGCTGCTCTTATGCAAAGTAGGGCCTAGAGCCCCATCAAAATGGGTCTCCTGTACCAAGGGTCACAAAGCGCCGTGACTGTGCACACGTGACACAGAATAGAAAAACAACGGCCGGAAAAGGGTGGTTTAGGGGTAACAGCAGTCCCCTCAGGGGTGAGGGGTGAGGTGGGGTGGGGTCGGGCGACACGACTCCCCAGATGTGGTGTGAAATCACTTCTCTTAAAAAAAAAAAAAAAAAAAATGGCTCACGTCGTGTCAGAATGGGCAGGGTCAAGTGGAGGAGAGCGGCGTGGGCCTGACAGAAGTGAAACAGGATCCGGCTGACCAGGGGAGAGCAGACTCTAAATCTTGAGCTCGCAGACCCAGGGTGAGGTGCGGCTGCGGTCAGTTCTGCAGACTGCACAAAGAAATAACAAGGGCAGAAAAAATAAGGAAAGAGGAAGAAGAAAGGGAGAAAGGAAGAAACACAAATAAAGAAAGAAAGCAGGAATTAAATAAACATCATCAGTCTTTACTGTCAAGCTTTGGGATTTGTTTAATTAGCACTATTCGTCAGATGCTGCTACTAAAGGAGAGAAGATCCCTTGTGATTTTTTTTTCCAGAAGGGAAAAACATTTTCTACTGTGAGCCTTTTACACACATCCGGAGTATTAAGTAAAAGACAACCCCCCCACACACACTTCCACACACACACGCACACACACACACACACACCAAACACAGTCAGACTGCACACTGAATCAATGGACCTTGCCCAAACCAGTGGAACCAATGGAGACATTCTTGAAAGAAGAGCTTGAGCTCTTTTTAATGACAACCATAATAACCTATAAACTTTCCACATAGTGGCTTTGTAATATTCTAAATGTCAACCATCAAACACAGTCCATATTTCCTACTGGATACGTACAGCAGAAACCACCTTTTTTAAAAATTGGGGTCCTTGTCCAGGATCGGTTCACAGAGAGCACGTCTTTGAACAAGTCTTCTCCATTCTACACTGACCATGACCATACGAGATTGTCTTGCTGGTCTGATTCTGAGTCATATCCTAGTGATGGATGTCTCTATCCTCGGCTGAATGCCTTTAGGTCAAGTCAGCTGCCGCTGGGTGAATCGATCCCAGAAGGAGTCAATTCACGCTGCTGTAATTCTGACAGGGATGTGTAATGCAATACATTGAAATGCAAAAAGATGAGGAGAAACTGTGAAGTAATGGATGCAGAGATATAGGTTGATAGTAGCTGAAGGGTAGAGTGGCCACTGTGGTGTGTGTGTGTTTGTATGGATCAACTGTATTCACTTATTAGGCCTCAAGGAGGAATGCAGCTGGAAAATATTGTTCTTTGCACACATGAACACACACACACACACACACACACACACACACACACACACACACACACACACACACACACAGCAAGAGCTTAGACACATAAGTTGACATATCTGTTCATGTGGTGACTAAAGACACATTTGGCATACAAACAATGTAGATAGACATACATGCTCTGAAACAACCTTTCACAAACTCACGCACACACACACACACACCGTTTCACAGACACATGCACACACACACACACACACACTCACGCACACACACACACACACACACACACACACACACACACACACACACACACACACAGCACAACACACATAGCACAGAGCCTCCTGAATGACAGAAACACACACACAGGTCAACAAACACACTTAACTGCTTAGATAAGCCACACTCCCACTTTATGGTGTGATGTTTCTTCTGAGCTTCTTATCTTCTTCAATCAGGATCATTTCAAGATGACCCAAGGCTCCAGGCTCTCTCTCTTTCTCTCTCTATCCCTCTCTCTCTCTATCCTTCTCTCTCTCTCTCTCTCCTCTCTCCACTCTCTCTCTCTCTATCTCTCTTCACTCTCTCTTTCTCTCTCTCTCTCTCTTTTCCTCTCTCTCTCTCTCTCCACTAGTGCCATAAAGTTAATGGGCCCCCTCCCAGCCATCCCTGGTTACTTCCGCAGTGGCGGAGACGGCTGGCTGGGCCTGCATCTCGCTTCCCCCACACCCTTGGCCTCAGCCCTGGGAGCCAGTGGTCCGTCTCCCCATCGTCTGCGTCTACGCTGCAGGGTACAAACATGGACAACACTCTGTTCTACAGCCCATGTTACCTTTTAGTGTGTGTGAGAGAGAGATAGAGAGAGAGAGAGAGACAGAGAGAGAAAGAGAAAAAATAAGTGTTGGAGAAAGAAGGGCAATAAAAAGATGGTAGACGCCAGACAGTAAACCCTTTCATTCTAAGAGTATCTAGATCAAATGCAAGGAGGAGATGTTATGCACAGGTAAGATTTCAGGTGTGTACAATAAGATTGGACTTTGTAGTGTAGCCACTTTCAAAATCCCATTTGTCATTCATTATTTTTATAGGGACTTATTCCTTGTTAACGTTAGTGAAATTAAATGTAACAAGACATTGAAATCCCATTTTTAGTTTTCCTTAATATCATGGATCAAACTTCATTATCTGGTCGACTATAAATTATATTCACAGATGAATAGCATGTCAAATGAATTCATGTCCATGAATAAAATGTCAAACGATTTTATGTTGTTACTGCAGCTGTACTACTGAGTGAGTAGTAAATGGCCGTTGGTATTTTCCCCTATGTGTCACTTAACCCGGTGACCTTCAACACTGTGTTCCTCTTGTTCAGCCTCCTTGATGCTCTCAGTGAGAATCTTTACATTTACATGCTTTTAATGGCATCCCTTGAGGCAGACAGTGGGGAAGACATCTCTCTCTCTCTCTCTCTCTGTGTCACACACCGCATCTGTCTTCTTGCTGCCGAGGTAAGAAGTCATGGCTGAAAAGAGGCCTTCCTTTCCACTCACTCACATCGCTAGAAGAGGCCACTGAAGTGCTGTTATGCTGCTCTCATATTCACACGGACAATAACAATGAGTGGAGAGGTGAGCAAAAAAAAAAAAAAAAAACATGTAATGTGAGTTAGGCCGGATTAACACTTCTTTCAAGAAACTAGCCTTCTTGATTGCATTGTGCCTCTGTGGTTATTTGCATTAATGATGCTGTTACATTCAAATGCATCTTGTGATAGACTGTTTATGTGTGAATAGATGATATGTGAAGGGTTTTGAGCTGTAAGGGGTCATTATGATTTTAGTATCAAAAATGTTTATCCTTATTCAGAACATGTGGAATAAATGACTGGTTTATTGACATTTCCTTTGTTCTTGATGAAATGTATAACCCGAGGTGCATAAGGAAGCAGTTTTCTAAATCTTTAATGAATTCTGAAATGCCATAATGTTTAATTCATCATATGGCCTGTCATGTACACTAAGTGGCCCTTATAATGTTATGCGGTATGTGCAATTTGAAGTTTGAAGATATTCTGGATATTCAGAAGATTGCAGGTCCATTTCTAAACTGATACCAAGTGAGTGAATGATGCACTGAACAATCTCTTAAGAATCTCTGAGAATTGAAAAATCCTCCATCACAAAAATCAAGAGCTACCATATGAACAGCTGACAGACTGCCACCCAGCACAGATGTCACGTTCAGCAGCTGCCGAACCATGTTAATGTATGTTTCTTGCTCTCTCTCTCTCTCTCTCTCTCTCTCTATACCCCTGTCTCACAGCGCCACATCGGTGAAGTAAAAGCCTCCCTTGCTCCTGCCTCCTGTTCTTGGCCAGAGCCCAAGGGGTGGGCTTGTGACTGGCATGTGGTCTTGTACAGTAGCTGCAAGCTGAGCCGCCGTGGCTTTCTCTGAGCAACCGAAACCCGTGTACAAGGGCCTAAGAAAAAAAAAAACAAGTTAGAGCACGATGACTCTGTCCTGAGCGTTTTCGAATCGAATGGAAGGTTTTGCCCTGTTACTGGAGCAAATCTTGACGCTGTCCGAGTGCATTGGTGCCTGTTGAATAATTAACTCAGCTTAATTTCTCCTGCCCTATTTGTTTACCCTGGTCTCATCCATTATTTAGCAGACTCCAGGACTCTTGCTCCACTTCCCACTCCGGCTGAGGCTACGGCCGGGCGTGACTGGGCACGGAGTGCGTAAGTGAATGCCGTAAGTGGGGCCAGAGTCCTCTGGAGAGACAGAGACGGTGCTTATGGACACCACTTCTCCTTCACAGCTCCTCAGTGGAGGTGCATTCCAGAGGTGCGGAGTTGAGTATTGGTGAGTGGTTGGATGGCGGCTTTATTTTATTTAATTTTTTTGGTTTTATTTTCTTTTATTTATTTATTTTTGTGTGTGTGCACCTTTCAGGAACAGTCTGTAAATAGCGCTTCGCTTTACTGGCACTGGCTGAACAAGAACACTCAGGCACGCACAGGGTTGGGTATACATAACTGCATTTGTCCGCAGATGTTTCCGGACAACTGTACACGTCCAACACAACAGTTTTCACTTTAACACCCATGAGTGTCTGTCTCTTTCTTTCTCTCCTTTTCTTTCTTGCTTTCTTTTTTTCTATTCTTTCTTCTTTCCCTTATATTCTGTCTGTGTGTCTGTCCATTTATCTGTCTGTCTACCTGTCTGTCTGTCTTTCTAGCCATGTCCCAGAGTGATGGATTTTGTCTTGATTCTTTCACAGGCAACGTCAGTAGCCCAGTAGGAATGCTTGGAAGGCTGCCTACATTCATGGCGCTTTCTGGTTTGATGGCTGATGTTGGCAGGGAGAATCTGGGCATCTCCCCGGAGTCTTGCGGCCGCATGCTGTTTTCCTGACGGAGAGCCTCTGTTGTGTCTCAGGTTTTGAGTCGCCACGGCGCCCAGCTGGCAGCCGCAGCCGTGATGGAAGGACAGGAAGACGAAGAGGAGGAAGAAGAGGTCTGGGCAACGGGCCTCGCCGATGCCCCCCCCCCCCCCCACACACACACACACACACACATAGCGCAGGCTCCGTGTCTTGTGTCAATCTCTTTTCCCTTCTGACACCCATCTTTCAGCCACTGCCACTGTGGTACACAAGGGTGCGAAGGCAGACAAGAACCAGACGAGACGAGACGAGATGAGATGAGACGAGAGCGGATGAGACAGACGTGAGGGGCTGTCACATTGCCTCTGCTTGCCGTGCCCCAGATGCAAAGCCACTGCTGCTACCATTACCACCACCACCTCCCCCTCCACCATCACAACCACAACCACCAGTCCACTGCTAGCACCCTCCACGCCTGTAATTAAAGAACGTTCAGCCAGTTTAGCCCACGCCTGGTATGTGCGAAAGACAGGCAGGGAGGGGTGCTGAAAGCCCTCTCTGTCCAACAAACAGGTCCAAACGCCCACAGCTTCCAAATGTCAATGTAATCAGACGCCCGTCAGTCAAGAGAGCCCATGTCATCACCTTTTAGCTCCTCGTTCTCGACCTGAATCCACCTAATTAAATGATCATTTGATCAGTTATAAGATCCGCCGAATGGTTTCTCGCCTATTGCAAGGCACCTCGAGGATGGCATGGTTTGTGCATCAGGTGTGAAACCCGTGGGGCCTTTATCTATTTAGAGAGGTAAAGCCTCAAGAGGAACAAACCGCTCAAAAAACACAGGTGCCAAATGCCACCCTATTTTTATCATGGTGTGACACGTCAGAGTTTGGTCTAGCAAAGCATCTCTGTGGTCAAAAACCAGGTCAGTTTCTCAAGCATTTTGCAACCACATGGGCCACACACACACTAGCTTTCGCATGTGATCCTGTTCTTACTGTGACACACTTTTCTCGTCTTGATCTGTGAAAAATCAAAAGTGCCCAACACTCACGCCAGTCAGGCAACCACACACAGGGGGAGGGTGTAAGAGCAAGGACTCCCTTTGGGCGAGAAGGCAATAATAATTTACTACTAAATGTCAAATGAACAGCATAGAAGAGTAAACATAAGGCCTCTTGGCTGGGAGCTTTTTCTGCATTTCACGCCCTGATTGTGACAAGACTTTGCGACAGGCAAGCTCTCTCTCTCTCTCTCTCTCTCTCTATCTCTCTATACCCCCATCCCACAGCGCCACATTGGTGAAGTAAACGCCTCTCTCTCCTGCTGTCCTTCACCCTCTCCGTTCCATTTGTCCCACATTATCAGCCCCCATCTCTAGAGGGGCTCTGTTAGTAGAGTGCTGACCAGTGTGGATAGTGAGTGAGATAGAGAGGGATAGAGAGACTAAGGAGATGGAGGTGAGAGGGCCACTGAGTTTTAAAGAAAAGAGAGGGATAGAGAGACTAAGGAGATGGAGGTAAGAGGACCACTGAGTTTTAAAGAAAAGAGAGGGATAGAGAGACTAAGGAGATAGAGGCAAGAGGACCACTCAGTTTTAAAGAAAAGAGAGGAGAGGTTGCACACACAAGGTACTTATACTTTTTGTGAGACCCAGATGGCATGTTATGATTTTCTGAACCATGTCTTCATAGCACATGAATTTAAATCTCTTGTTAAGTGTAGTCTTATCAAATGGAGTAAGTCATACTCAACTCCATAGTGACTGATGAAAACAAACAACCATAGTATTTACCATGCATATTGCTCTCACTTGATTGAAAAAAATGAAGTACAGCAAGCGATGATGAATAAATACAGAAATGAAGGGTGAATCTGTATTCAATCGTTATTCACTTATTTTTTCATTTCATTCTAATCTAGCCTCTGTGCTTTTGCTTTCCCAACAACACGGCACGCAACAGTGCCAACTTTCTGACAATCTTTTTATAGATATCCCCATCTCTGTGTCCTCATCCATCCACATCTAACCACAGTTGTTGTTGTGTAGTAGTAGTAGCAGCAACAGCAGGTTTTTTTTCCCCCCACTTTTCCTCTGTAAAAGAGAGTAAAAAGCAAAGGCATCTGCGCACTAATAGCTTTTCTGAATGTGTGCTGAGTGCCCGGGTCTCTGGGGTGGCCATCACCACCGTCACATGCTGATGCGCTCTGAGAGGATGCCATGTCTGCCAGGGGAGGCGGCTCATACCCGCGCTCCTCAGAGACTGGCGAGAGAGAGAGAGTGAGAGAGAGAGAGAGAGAGAGAGGGAGAGAGAGAGACCCTATCGCCACGGCTCCATTGCCTAATCACTTCCCTTCATGCCTTCTCTTCGTCCCCATCTCCACCCCGGGACCGGCACACACTCCTTTCGCACCCTGTCCCCACATCATCATTTATTCATCCCCCACCATTCCAATCCGACACTGATTTATTTCCTTTCTGACACACACACACACACACACACACACACACACACACACACACACACATATGGTGATGCGGTTCGGAGAGGCAAAAATGTTTTTACATTGCGGCAGAGCAAAGGGGTGTATTCACTTCAGAGATTCCCATGCTATTCTGGCTAGTGTGTCTGATTTGCAGACATTATAAAATGCCCCTTTTAATATCCCTTATTATGTCCGTTATCATTTCACTCACACTGACAGACCGGACTGGGGTTCCTCTATTTCCCGTGGCAGTAAGGGGTGGACAGGTTGATGACTCCAACCTACACATGCAAATGTAGGTCAGCAACATGGCACTGTGGCAAAAGAAAGGGGAATACAGTGACATGATGGCACGAGGGCAGATGGAGGCTTGAACTTGGGTGGGGTTGGCATCTGCCCTCCATCTTTCACTCTCCACCACCAATCCAGCTCTACATGCCACTAATGGGAGGGGAGGGAGGGAGAGGTGTGTGTGTTTGTGTGTGTGTGTGCGTGTGTGTGCGTGTGCGTGTGCGTGTGAGGGGCAGGGGTGGTCGTGCCAGTCCTCTAACCGCCTCCACACCACTCCCTCTCCCATGAGATAAGAGAGGCTGTCAAAAGAGTCGACAGCTCTCAGAACAGTTCAGCGTGTCATCTTGGCCGGGCCATCGCAATGCACATCGACAGTTCATTAGGGGTGTGGGCTCAGCCACCCAGAGCACACAAACCTGATGGGTAATTCTTCCAGTACATTCTGTTAGAATGGTGGAAGGATAGAGTTCTGTCAGGAGATCCAGTTCCAGTATCACGCTGGGAGATTGTGGGCTTTGCCATTGCAGTGGACTCAGCTTCAACAGTATCTCCGCAAAGGATGGAATCTCCCTTCATGAGACAGACATATCAGGGTTGGCAGGAGTTAAGAATTCTAGACCAAAAATATGACTTGTGTGAACAGACTGACACATAACTAGCAGCGGTATGGGCATCTGGTGAAAAAAAAAAGAAAAAAAAGAAGTGGCTTCGAGGAACTGGAGTGACTGTTTTTGCTGGCGTGTCACTGAATTGGGATGTCATGAATCTGGCAGACACAAAGAACATTTTCATGTAATTTTGAATGACCCTGAATGTCTGACAAATACACAGAATGTGCATTTGGGTGACATCCCTGCAGGTTTACAGGCCTCAGACAGCCTCAGACATTACCCGCTGATACGCAGCCTGTTCATAATGGTGTCTAATATATACAGTGTAAGCAAGGAAGGGAGATTCATACAAGTCTAGATTTCATCAGAACTGACCTGCACTATATTCGGATCATATGAATGATGTTGGTATAAACAGAGCATAGCATAGCAAGGCTAATTAGGGCAAAGTTGATGCCTTTTTGTTCTCTCTGTGGCTGTCACGTTTCAAATTCAGAGGTCTGCCACAGGGCTGAGGGCAGCGAGAGCACAGGGCAAGTCAGGCAACTTACACAGTCCGCGTGTGAGGCGCCGCAGAGACAATTAAGTGTCAGCCGCAAGAGAGAATGAGAATGAGAGACAGAGCGAGGGGAAGAAGAGAGCGAAAGAACGTGACGTGTCAGCAATTCCGGGTGTGGACGCCTCAGCACTTTCACGGCGGGACGCATGCATCGCTTGGGCAGATCTGGGCCGCGTCACCCGAACCCCCACCACCACTACCACCACCACCTACCCCGGGGCTGGCCTCTGATTGGCCACTGGTTAAGAGTCGACGACGGCAGTGGCGGCAGCTAGCGTGTTAGCCACCAGAGGAATCTTTCACCACCACCACCAAGATTTGTGTATTTCTCCAGGGCTCATCAAGCTTGGGAGGGAGGAGCAGGGTGCAGGCATTGGGGGGGGGGGGGGGTGGGGGGTGGGGCAGTAGAGGTGTCTTTATACATCCCAAGTAAAACAAAATGCTTATGGCTGCTTGGTCTCTTAAGTTCCAGTACAGTTGTCATGGAAACCCAGCTGTCCTGCAGTTTGTCGTCTCTAATTCCTCCTGACCACTGGAGCCAACAGGAGCTGGGTGGGAGTAGCGAGGGGAGATGGTTTATTTCAGAGGTGATGATCAAGGTCAAAGAGAACAAGACGTGAGGTCAAGGACTTAGTCAAGGAAGTACTGGTAGACTGTGTGTTAGATTTGCTTTCCTGAAGGGTCCTTTGTGTTGACAAAGGTGTAAAGCAGAAATGTGAATTGAATTGAGATGATTATATTTCTTTTCCATCACTTTTCAATGCCATTTTTTAACATGTACAAAATTGTTTTATTTTTTTTTATTTTTTTCGAATGTTATTTGGTATCGTAATGGTATTTTTCCCAAGATGGAAATGCCGGAAGTCTTTCCTGATTACTTTTTACCAAAAGGAATATTAACACATCCCGTTTATGACAGTCTGTGTGTGTCGGATGGATTTTCCTCCAGTAGATCTGTGGTATGTCCTTGTTGTGTTTACAGCAAGCTGTGCTCTATAGTATCAAGTCATGCTCCTCTCCCTCTTCATTAATCTTTCAAAATATGTCAATGCCATCTTTTCGCTGCAGTTGCTTGAATGGGAATTTGGCTGCAATCCAAATTCGCGCAACGCAAAGCGATAAGCACATCTTGATTTCAGCCCTCTTAAAATTGGTGAAAACCCTGCGGACAGGTGTTCCCCATTCATCCGACATTTCAGCAGGCGTTTAGGAGGTAAGATAACGCCTGGGCAACTGTTGAGAGAAACAGTGGCCCTGTCAAAAGCTGCATTTGTCTGTGTGTATGTGTGTACAGGAACGGGGTGGTATCTGGATTTTGGGAGGGAGGTGTGTGTGTGTGTGTGTGTGTGTGTGGTGGGCTGCTGACGCAGGGAGGCAGTGGGGTGGTTCGGAGGTTAGATTTCAGCCCCGATAAAGGCTGGCATGGAGAAGGGCCAAACATATGTTTGGAGCAACGGGAACAAAAGCAGTGACACGTTAGCCTTTTCACTGAGATGACCTTTCTGCAGCTCCTGGCCCCCGACGACTCCTCCTGCTGCTGTCCTTTCGTCTGCCAGCTCGCTCGCCTCGGGCCGGCCTCAACCTCAGCGCTAGAATTTCTCCTCATCTCCCCAAATCTCCCTTGACTAAATGTCAGGATCACACATTTCTGCACTCGCAGAGAAGGCTTTAATTAGCACAAGTGTGCGTGTGTGTGCATGCATGCGGTTGTGTCTGTGTCTGTGTGTGTGTGTGTGTGTGCAGAAAGACAGAATGAGAGAGAGGAAGGAAGGAAGAGAGTGTGTGAGAGAGAAAGAGAATGTGTCCATTTCTCACTGTTTAGCCACCTTTTCTCCCTCCTTCTCTTCATTCCCTCACAGGTTTCTCTACTCCATGTCCTCTCTCACTTGAGGCTATCGCAGAGGGCCGAGAATGCCAAGCGGGAAAAAGGAGAGGGAGAGAAGGAGGAGGATGGGTGCCAGGCGGGCAAAGAAGGGATGAAGGAAAAAAAAAGGAGCAAAAGAAAAAGGTGAGAGAAAGATGGCGATTTCCCCTGCGTGGCGACGGCAGATCTGTTAATGTGCAAAACAGCCGACGTGTTCACTCACCACAGGGTCACTTTGAGACCACTTAGGCCACAAGGGAGGGAATTCATACACATGCCATCATTAATTAAATCCCCACCACGTATTTTGCATAGCTGAGGTCTCAGCGACCTCTTTACAGGCTCTGTTTATTATTAGCGAATGGCTTGGAAGCTAAAGAGAAAGTGTTATTTTGTGACAAATTCTATTAAGTGAAATTGTTAGAGCTATTGTTCTATGGATATGATTTTCAGTAGCCTAATTCTTACTTTTACAATACTTATTTAAAAGACTTATATAAAAAACGAGATAATCACATCTTAGACGGACCTTTGAGTTTAAAGTATTTTTGTTTAGTTTTGTATAGTTACAATGTGATTTGTTTGTTTTTTTATTTGTTTCAACTGGCACAGCCCATTTTGATAGTGTGTTTTAGTTTATACAAGTGACGTTTGGTTGCTGTGGTACACCTGTTTGTTTTCCCATCTTGCTCTGGGTTGAGTTGGCCATGTTGCTCCAGCTCACTCTACAGTCTCCAAGCATTATGCGTCTACATAAAATTTAAAAGCAGCTACAACCCTTAAGGTCCAGGGTCTACTGCCTCAGGATGCAGAACTATGATGTTAATGTCGAGTAATAAACACCCCTCCCTTTTACTTATGCACACACACACACACACACACACACACACACAATTTCCCTACGGCTTTACCAACTCTCTTGGTAACATCAACGGACTTTCAGCAAGGCGCTGCAGCAAGAGCTTGGCACTTGCATCCGGTCAGGCGCATACACATCCTCATTTGAACTAAAACTCACACACACATGCATGCTTTGTTGCATGAAACAATAGAGGAGTAATGCTGGCATTAACGATGCCGTGGTATTAATTTTTAGCCTTGAATACAACATGCTTCAGTTGATCACCATGTCTGGTCCCCATCCCCTGTCATTGTGGGTTTGTGTTAGCCTCTCATATGCCTGATCTGTTGGCACTCTTTGCGCTGCCCTCGAGCGAAGAGGCTGCAGCTCTTGCCCACGATTGCAGCATTAATTAAGGGAGAATCCCGCAAACGCTCGAGTGAAAGTGACAAAAAATTGTGTGCCACCATGTTATAGTATGGAGCGTTGCTGATCAGCTCAGCATCACTGCGTGTGTGTGTGTGTGTGTGTGTGTGTGTGTGTGTGTGTGTGTGTGTTTGATGAGGGGGAAGGCTGCGTGGGCGTGCTACCATCAAATCACCTCACACACACATACACACACACACACACATACAGTCACTCATACAAACACACATACACAGCAGAACAATAACACATTTGCATACGAACTTGCTCATGTACAGATATGTGCACTTACATCGATACTCATTTTGATTTCACACATAAGACATACGCGCACACACACATGCACACATACACACACACACACACAAACAATATACAAGTAAGAGCACATGCAAATACAAACAATATCATTTCCATGCAGGAGAGATAAAACACGCACAAGATAACACACACACACACACATGCACGCACATGAACTCATATGCACAGGCGCGATGGAGGAAGCAGCCTGGCTGGCCGGCAGTGGCTGAGTCCCACACACGAGTGCTGGACTGGTTTTGGACTGGTTTCCTCACTCCAGGGGCCGTCTCTAATGAACGGCCGCGTCGGGCCTAATTAGGCGCGGAGCGGGGCGCGGGGCATAACGAGCTGATGAATAATTAGAATTGGGGAGGGAATTGTGCAGCCAGGGTGGCAAATGTGGAGGGACAAGTGCTGAAAACAAGGCGAGCGGCATTAAGTCCACAGTCACTCAAATCTGTGAACTCAGCCAGAGGCGTTAACACTCGGCCTGTGTGAAAAGAAGGGGAGGAATAAAAAAGAAAGAGAGGGAGGGAGGAAGAGGGAGAGAAGAAAAAAAAAAACTTCAGCACTGGTGGCAGGCCGGGTCCCCTTCCACACTCCTGCAGGGCAGATGGTGAGGGAAACAGATAAAGACGTTAGCGATAAACGCGTCCATAAATTGTCAGGCTCTGTATGAATATGAAACCCTGTGTTGTTTTTTTTTTCTCTAATATGGGAGTTGCATGGAGGCCAAGTCTCCTTCAGTTAAGCGCCCATCCTCTGTCTGTATCACGTCTGAGTACTGATGTGTGTTGTCTTTGTATGTGTATGTATGTGTTTACATGTGTATTCTATAGGAATGTGATTATCTGCGTGTCTCAGTGGGTGAAAGTGGCAATTCATATTATGTTAATCAAGTCTGTGATATGACACCAAAATATACACTTTTTATTTATCAAACCGAACTGAACTGAAGGCAAGGAAATATCTTGTGAATGATGCGTAAAGCTCATATCACTGTATAGGTGTAATATCACAGGAACTATGATCGACTGCAGTATTTCTAACTTCATTCAGTTAGTCATGGATTGGCTACAAATAGTATATTAAGATATTGCTACTAATACAAAAAAGTGACATAGACAGAAATTTATTTTACTTAATCTGTTGGGCTAAGTAAATTGCTACGTGGTGGCAGTCAAATACAATTTTGTTTACCTCAAACTATAAATGATTATGAAGTATTACATGCATATGCATTATATGCATTGTAACTGGGTGGCCCAGTATATTGGTATACAATGGGTAGACCGAGACCTATATCTGTCAGCTACACTCCTGAAAACAATCAAATGCTGTTCAGAAAAAGAAGACTGTTTTTTTCCCCTGTGAAATACTACTTGTGCTGCTGAGTGCACATGGCTGATTAGAACCTTAGAGCAAAATGGACACTTTGCACTTTTATTGTCCAGCACTGGTCAAATAATGGCACAGTAACATTCCCTCGTCCATTTTAAAAATTTTCTTTTTTTAGCTGTCAGCTTTTCTATGAATTCGTGGAGCGTTATTATTTCATTTTCAGCCATTGACTTTACCAAATATGTCTTCCTTTATAGCTGATAGTAAAGAAATGCAGTAGGTGGTTTTAGTACGATGTTTCTGCTGGGGCCATGTACAGGCAACATCAGAGGTGTAGCAGTCAGAGTATCACCCCAACAGCATGGAGATAGGCTGGAGAGACAGAGAGGCAGATGGAGGAAAGGAAAGAAGGGTGAGAGACACAGAGAGAGGGGTGGCAAGAGAGAGAGAGACAGAGAGAGATAGAGAGAGAGAGACAGAGAGAGGGATAGAGAGAGAGAGACAGAGAAAGGGGTGGCTAAAGGGAGAGACAGAGAGAGGTGCAGCGGGAGAGAGAGACAGAGAGAGGGGTGGCTAGAAAGAGACAGACAGAGAGAGGGGTGGCTGACTGGACAGGCCTGAGGGAAAAGGGACCCCTGGGCCGTCAATGACACATTTTCTAACCCCCCCACTCCCCCCCCCCCCCCAAAAAAAAACCAACAACAATCGTTCATTACCAAAACTAAAGGAGTCTCGATGGTATTCCTGGGGACATATATCCGCGTTTGTCACCCCCACCCCAGTCCACCCTAACACACACACACACAAACACACACACGCACAAACGCACAAATGCATATACCCCCGGACCCAGGAAAAGGGCCCTTAATTAGTGTTGGCCTTCCCCAGTTAGCAAGGTTGTTCAGCTCCCTGGGTGATTTAACACCATACCACCTCTTGCTCATTTCTCTGCCAGCTGTGCCTCCAAGTTTAGGGCAACAGCTCAGAACACATGCTCACGCACAGGCTTACACACACACACACACGCACACGCACAGACACACTCTCAGTGCCTCTGTTTTTCTTCTCACCATTGTTCTCATTGAGTCATGGTGTTGCTTTACTTTCAAATGTGTGTGTGTGTGTCACTGTGGCAGATTTTTCTGTTGAGTTTGTGCTTCTTTGAAGGCGTTGGACACGCATGCTTTAAACCCTCACCATTCATGATCCTCAGCACTTTCAGCGAGCCCCTATAGTCAGCCCCCCAAAAACATTAGCACTGGGGCTAACGTCAAGGTTCCATAAATATTCCCTTAGTCTTTGTTTTTTGAACAAAAGATACATTTTCCATGTTTGTAGTACACTGTCAAGGAAGATCAGTTTAACCTAGCCGTGGACCAGTTCTGGTACTAACCTGGTATGGTATCGATATGTTCCCAATCCATTCCCTGAATGGCAGTGCCATTATTCTCCCTCAAAACAATTCTACACCACACCACCATTATACACCACTATACTATAAACACAATGTTTTGGCCATAAAATGGCACATGAGGACACATTGTGCTCAAGACTCTACATGACACGAAAGTAAAGAGTTGTTGACCACGGAGGCAATGATAAACGCTTAAAGAAAGAGAGAAAAAAGACAGGGTGAGAGAGAGATGTAATGTTTTTTTTTTTCATTCCTTCCTTCTAGAATGGCTCAGGTTCCCATTATGAGCACAGAAAGCAGGCAAAGAATGAGGAATGCATCCAGGGTCAGCTGCGCTTCCCAGTATGTCGAAAATTGAACAAATACATTTACCATTGTTTGCCTGTAACTGAAAGCCCCCATCCTCTTGTTTCTTCCACCCCTTTAGTCTTTAATCACTTTCCCTTCCTCTTTGGTCCTTGGGCCATTTCTTCCTCTGCTTTGACCATCCATTGCCTCCCAACATCCTTCAACCTTTTATAAATGTGCACAAGCATAAGGGTCTGCATTGCTGCGATTACGCTGCCATTACACAATTACAGATGCAAAAAAAGAAAAAAAAAAAAAAAAGGAAGAAAACGTATGGCGTAAAATAATGGGCTCCTTTCGTGCAACATGGAGCAGAAAAAGTGACGGGCGAGGCATGCCAGGGATAAATAAGGTCCTCTGTTTTATTCGTTCTCCTCATTGCGATCTTCCGACTCATTAGAACTTAATGCCTCGTTCGTCATTCCGATCAGCATCAGCTAGCGGTCATCACGGGGCAGGGAAAAAAACGAAGCTCGTGCTCGTTAGGGCCACCTATAACGTTAAGGGTGTGTTTGTGTGTGGGGGGGGTGTTCTTTATGGAGATATGCCTCAAAGCTTCTCTCGGCTTCGGTGGGTTGGGGAGACGTCTTTTTTTCAGTTGTTGTGTGTTTTTTGTCATCGTTGCCCTTGTTGTGCCAGTTGTTGTGTGTGTTTGTGTGTATAATATGTGTATGAGGATATGTGTTAGTGTGTGTATTTGTGGCTGAGTGTATCAGTGTGCCTGTGTGTGTGTTTGTGTGTGTGTATGGATGAGTGTATGAGTGTGTTCATGTGTTTGTGTGTGTGTGTGTACTTGTGTAGGAGTGCTTGGGTGTGTGGTGGGTGGGTGTTTTTTGCCATGCAACGCGGGAGTAATATCATATATATAACTGGCACGAGGAGTGTGCCCAGCATCTCCCTCCCTGCCGTTCGCTCCACCGTCCTTTTCCACATACATTAGTGTCCTCACATCACGTTTCATGTGTAGCGAGAGGGAGAGCGAAGGGTTCCCATGCCAAACGGGGGCAGCAGGCGGGCGAAGGGGAGGAGGGGGGCGGGGGGGCTGTGCGGGCGAAGGGAGGGGTGTGGGGGGTTGGGTCGGCGGCGGGGGGGGGGGGGAGGGGGGTAGGGGTTGTGCTGAGGGTGGAAAACGAGGCCTAAGGCAATCAACGAGAACCACGGCACTGGCAGTAAAGCTGATGAGTACTGATCACGGACTCTGGTCATTAAACTAATAAGACTGTATTCAAATTAAGCCGAGCTGTGTGTGTGTGTGTGTGTGTGTGTGTGTGTGTGTGTGTGTGTGTTTCTCTTTCCTTCCTCCACCTCCTCCTCCTCCTCCTCTTCTTTTTTTCCAAGCTATGCTCTGAAACACAGAGGCGCCTACTCCAGTCCGATGGTCTTTGCATTATTCTGTTAACGATAGAACTAATTAGAAGAGGCTGCCCTTACTAATGAATAATTATCTATCCTTTGTCAAGCATAAAAAATAGTTTTTTTGGCTTCATTTTCCCTATTACCCTGTTGTTGTTCAATCTGCTGTTGTTTTGTTTTTTTATCATTTGCGAGCATCTTAAAAGATGCAGAGAAAAAATTAGGACAATACGTCATCTCTTTAACGTCAAAGGATGACCTCTCATCACTAACGATGAGGTGAAGGGCCAAAAAAAGAGAAACAAAAACAAAATCTTTTGTCTGACGATTTGCTAAAGCTACCTTTGCACCTTTTATCACTTTATCTAACTCTTACTGTGGCTTTGCGATATTATAATTAATGAAACTAATGAAACTAACAAACACAATATTATTTTATGCGTCAACAAGGAAAATGTGATGGCCTGTCAAATAGTTTTCAAACAGAAACAGGAAAAATATGTTCTTTCAAATAACAGGGATATACAAGCTTACAAATATAAATAAATAAATAAACAAACAAATCTATCTGTCTGTCAGAACTGCTGTATTTTAACTAGAGTTGGTATGTAGCTGGTTGTGGAGTACAAGACACAAAAGGGGAAAACTAGCAGTCCATTTAGTTTACATCCCTTTATGTTTAGTAATGGCTTTGTCATATGTTGGCATGTGTTCAGGAACATACCTTCTGGTAAGACAGAAAAAAATTGTCTTTTTGTTTAGAATTCACAATTTGCTTATCCCAATTCAAATAGTGACTACTGCAGACATTTCCCTCTGGCACAATACAATTCAACAGGATGCCAGCAATACTGAGACTCATGTAAATGGTATCCTTTTTGTGTGTGTGGATGTGTGTGTGTGAGAGAAAGAGAGTGTATGTTTGTGTTTGTATGCGTGTGATTGTGTGTGTGTGTGTGTGTGTTTAGTCTCACTGCCCGCTGAGAGATGTCAGCAGTGTAGCTTGGTGACCGCGGCTGCACCCCAGGCGGTGGTGTGATGTCGCCGTCTGACTCTGACCCTGCCTTGTCTGATGCCGGACCCCGAGAGATGGCCGCCCCAGCTTCCACCACCACCCCCCAGCACACACACACACACACACACACACATACTCACTCCCCCTCCCATACCTCCTGACCTTGTCTCCCTGGCCTGCCCACCGGGGGTACTGGCGAGCGGGAGTAGGGGTCATGACCCCGGCTGGAGCGCAGCGGAGGCAGACGCTAACGCGGCCTGACGAGGCCTTATTGGAAACATATTCTCCTGTCCCGTGCCACTTACCGCTCCTGCCAGCTGACCTGATGTGGTCCAACTTCTGCGACCTTTCTTCCCAACAAGCAGCAGATTGTTCTGGAAAGAGAGGGAGAGAGAAAGAGACCAGGATCAGTGTTTATTCACCTCGGGCCCGTCCCCGGGGGAAGGAAAAAAGGGAGGAAAGAAGCCGCTGTCTGTTTTGGGTATGAAACAGACACCTGGGTGCTTGACGGCCCCACATTGCCTTCGGTACCCCCCCTCCCCGTTTCTTTCTCTTCAGATTCACCTCAACACTCAGGCAGTGCCACAAGCCTGCACTTTTAAGACTGTTGTTCTTTAAATGTGATACAGTGCTTGGGGCCATTTGACATTATCACAGGGATTCTTGCTAAATTTGCTCCTGATTTTTTTTACGATATAAAAAATATAATGATAATAATAAAAATGACCGCAATCTTCATAAAGATGCATTTTTACAAGATGAATCTTGTTAGCAAAGATGTGATATGTGTATGTGTTCTTTGGCGTCATGTTGTTAATTGTTTATGAGGTCTCGGTTTGTGTGGATGCAAACTCGTTTGGTCTAGGCAGCGACCGGGACAGGCGTTCTTGAGGGATGGACTCGGCCGCTGTGCCGTGGCAGGCTTCACAGCTGGTAACTGTAAATCAGGCGTCCTCAGCGCGCGGCGCTGGCAGATTTATTCTCCATCTGCTTATGTTGCTTTGGTTTATGAGTCAAATGTAATCTTTTTGAAGAGGACACTGGTGCGGGGAGAAGCCTCTCATGCTGGCCAGGGGGAAGAATAAAACATGGCTTCCTTGAAGGAATAGAGAGGGCATTGTGAAGCTTAAAAAAATGTGCATAAAAAAAAAATGATAAAAAATCCACTTTAATTATCTTTAATAATCTGTTTTTGTCACAGTGGGAATGGTTTCAGTGGATTTATAATGATAAACTTTTTAAAAATTGCATTGTTTGTTTAGAGAATATTGTTGGAAATATGTATATCTAGTTTAGCTCTGTGCTGAAGTCCGTTGCTTTTTTACACAAGGGAGGAGTATAATATCTCCCTGTCAATCTTTCTAACCAAGTCTCTCTCTCTCTCTCTCTCTCTCTCTTTTTCTCTCTCCAAAACTCACTGTGTCTCTTATTCTTGTGTTTCATCTCGCAAGCTGGGTAGATGGCTCCTCCTATCCCTCTTGCCTGTTCGTTTGGCAAGTTCTAGGTCACGACTTTAAGCGTCCACCCCCAAAGTTATGAATCGACTTTGCACCTTGAACAGACCCAAGGCGATGGCGACCGCAATCGGGACGGGGGCAGTAGAGTTTTTAGGCACTGGGGGGAGAGAGATGGGTGGTTGAGGGGATGAATCGACGTGCAACAAGCAGGTTAAGTGACACGTAGTTCAGGCGGAGGTCAACTTCTCCACGTCACCCTCGCAGACCTCTCCAAAGTCTCCAGCAGAGTAGACGTGTTCAACTGCTTGCAGATGTGTCCTGGTCAATATTTCACAGACAAATAGCAGGCACGTGCTGCTTTTGATAAAGCTCGTGGTCACTTCCAATCTGGCTCTCCAGAGACTTACGCGCTGTAGCAGCTCTCTGTGAAACAGTGTGCGCAATCTTCAAAAAAACCCATCACTGATAAAGAGGTACGCTTTATCTAAAGAGAGGCCCATTGATTTTACTTTATCTTGACTCTTTGAAAAAGTGTTTTTCTCTCTTCCCTTTCTCTCTGAGTTTCTCCAGACAGCTGCTGGGTCAGGAGGGCAGTCCTGACCCCCCTGATTAACCCATACCAGATCAAGTCTATCCATATTAGGGCCAGACCTGGCTCTATCCTGGTCTGGCCTTTGCCACTGTGTAGAGATCCTATCTGATTTGCAGTCTTATTTCCCCCCCAAATAATTCCCATTCCTGAAAATGCCAGCGACAGTTATTCTTCTTATGCTAAAAAATAAGTGTCTCATGTTTACAGGGGATCAAATGAAAATAAAACAAATGGATAAACAAACAAACGCACTGTATCCACGTAATCACCCCATGCTAAGTATAGTTTACTTGCTGTGATTCTGTCCAAGTATTTATCTTATCTCTTGTTTCAAGGTCAAACACCTTGTAATATTTCATTGCATATCATGATATGACCTGTTTACGTGGCATGAGAGCAGTAAAGGTCTTGCTGGTGTGGACGCACTAATTTACCACAGATGCCCTTTCCCCCTTCTACATGGTGTCCCCAGGAAGTAATTCTACGTCACCTGAAGCAGCTGCTGAAATTTGGCTGGAAATTAGGGAATCTGATCCGGGCTCCTACAAGACCGGAAAGTGGCCGATCAAAGTTGCCTGATTACTGACTGTCACTCTGACCTGACAGGTACTGCCATCCTGAGGCACCACTGCCTTCCCCACCTCAGACAGCTGGGAGGTGTTGCTGGAAACCAGAGTCTTGCTTCAACCTGAAAAATAACAACGCCCTCGCTTCATATGAAAAGCGTTTGGTGATGGTGGGTGGTTGGGGGGGGGGCAACCTGGTCTATTTTCTTTACCAGTGACACATGGAGAAAAGCTTAAATATTTCCGCAGGCCTGACGAAACGCATGAGATTGGGTATTGATGATTTTTTTCTCCCTCTCTCCTTCTCTGGTTTGTTTCTGTGTGCACTTAAGGAAATGAGGGCAGGTCTCTCAGCAGTGGGATGGGGGAGTTAGGACGGAAAGGTGAGCATGAAGTCCTGTCCATCACTGCTCCGTTTGAACCAAAAAAAAAAAAAAAAATCTGTCAATATTTTCTTTCTGACAGTCACCCCCCCCCCCTCCAACACACACACACACACACACACACACCTCCTCCTCCTCCCTTCTTCTTCTTCTCCTTCTCCTGAGCCTCACGTTTGCATGAATTGTGCGCGCCTATTGATTGACAACTGGCTCCAGAGCCTCTCAGGCCTCTTAAAATACCAGGGCCGCAGCTTCAGGTTTCAGCCACAGGCCTGGGCCCCCCTATTGTCTGTCTCTCTCTTTCTCTCTCACTCTTGCTCTCACTTTCTCGCTCGCTCTCTGGCTGGCTGGCTGGCTGGCTGGCTGGCTCCAGGGGGCCCTCTGCCCTGCCATTTTCCGACGACTGCAGCGACAACCGGGTCTTTCAGTTCATTGTGTTCAACTCTCTCTCTCTCTCTGTGTGTTTCTCTTTGCTGCAGGCCTCTGAGAGGTGGGGTTGACAGTGTGTCAGCAGCCTTGTCTGGTGGGCGGCCAGAGAGAATAGGTGGTGACTAAGGACCTCCATGGCTTCTCATGCTTCTTCTCTTTCTTCTCGTGCCATACACGCCACATTGTTGATCTGATGTGTGACCTCCCTTCACTAGCTGGTGGAGGTGGCAGCGATTGGGGTGGAGCTCATGGTGGTGGTGGTTAGGATGGGAGTTTGTGACCCAGTGATTTGTTGTAACATACACTTGATATCTTCAGCAATTCCGGAGGGTGTCTGCCATTGTTACTGTACAGGTAGCCGTGTCGGTTTCATGTATTAAGACACCTTATTAGAATAGTACATCTGTATGGAATCCCAGGAGAATATCAAAACAAAAACTCTCAGGATTTCGTCACTCTTTTGAATTTTGAATGGCCTGACTTGTTTTCATTCATTCACATTCTGCACAGGGTGTGTGTGGATGGTTTGGTGGGTGGGGTTGGGCTGGGCATAGTATAAATCATCCTTTTAACTGAGGAGGCACCTTGATGTGTGTGTAAAGAATGGCGCCACACTTGTGAGTGATCCTGGGTGATTGCATTACCCCTGTCTGTGTTTACGAGCAATCGGCGAGCGCCGCGCACAATCCCTGACTCATCTACAGAAAGCCCCGTAATGAAATTTAGCTCAATCATGGCCGTCGGGGCCAGGGGGTAAGAGGTTAACATGAGCATGAGGTCAGTCATATAACCCGCCCTGTCCAGAATTAAAAGGGAAGGCCCACTTTTGTCGTACCAGTTGAAAGGTCAAGGGGGTCAGTAGGTCACTGTCAGAGGTACAACTAGGGGCCTCTCTGGTGTTATATATTACGTACCAAATCAGAGCAAGTAAAAATTTGCATTTGTGTGTCTGTGTGTGTGTGTGTGTGTGTGTTGGTGTGTGTTCATTTTTTTCCTCCCTTTTCTCTGGGATGAAGCAGGGTTCACGAGAGGGCAAGGCGACATTATTTGGCGCCCCTTAATCGAAGGAAGAGGAAGTCTTCCAATGCCACAGCTCACCTCTAGGGTCAGTGAGACTAGATGTCAGGCTGAAAGGACACGAGGGCCAAGCCTGTGAGTGTTTCTGTGTGTGTGTGTGTGTGTGTGTGTGTGTGCGCGCGTGTGTGAGAGAGGGTGTGTGTGTGGCTTTTGAGGGTGGAAATCAGATTTAGGTTTCCAATTTATGGCTCACATATTTGTGAAGATGATAAATGAAAGGGTAGGGCTCTGAGTAGCCGGGTGATCTTGTCGTTAAAAGACCTAAGTGCTCTTTGTTCACTCTGCCATTACCCTAAATGGCAGATTAAAAGCATGTAGTGGACAAGGAGGTCAGTTTTAAATGGAAATGGGCTTGAGAGACACAGAATGGATGATGGAGACAAATGCAGGCGCTGGTAGTAAAAGGCATCTAAGATTATGCCGTAGAAACACTGTAAGTTGTGTCGCTGAGCCTTGTTTTCTCTCATGCCGATGAAAGATAGATGTAAACATTATCCATGGACCAGTTTCTTATACACAAAGCTCGGTTCCACACTAAAAGAGAAGTTCAGTCGAAATCTCCATTGAGAAGAAGCTTTTTAGGCTAGGATTCGGGATAGTCAGTGTATGGTAAACTGGCAGCACGAGCACATGTCGCCTGTGAATAGCTTTTCTCAAGTCGTATCAATACGGTGTTTGCCTATCTGGACAATGACTCAGTCTGGAGACGCCAGTCAGCTACGAGGGAAAACAACACACACACACACACAAACACACACACACACACACTCGCTACAAGGCGTATACTCAAATGATTCTTCTGCCACTCAGCTTGTTGCACCTTGCACTCAGGGATAACCCACTCCCTTTGTTTTTTTTATCTCCGTGGCACTGCTACCTACATGGCGGAGTCCCGATGAACTTCATGGCTCCAGCGAAGGTGTGACCACAAGAGACAGGTGCCATAAATTTCCTCACCTGGGCTTGGCATCAGAAACAGCCCCCTATTCACGATCCCAAAGCAAAGTTTAATGATGCCATAAAAAGGAGTTTATGAGCATTTGCTTCAGTGGAATTGGGCTCTGGTGAGAGATAGCTATCATTGTTGGCTATCAATCACACATTGGAACACTGTTACTGTCACCTGGCACACACCTTCAGAGAAATTACCTTACAGGAGTGTTATGGATGAGTTGCGCATGAGTCCAAAGAAACCTCGCTTTCAATCGATGCATACGCAGAAGACAGTGACACAGAACAGGGAAACAATGCACAGGGTCTCGCTATTAGAGCTGTTATCTAATCTCTAAGAATGTACATTGTCAGTTTTATATACTACAAGCAACTTGTATAAGTTTCTTTTTTCTGTATGTTCATTTTCACCCAACCCATATATTTTGGGGTGGTGGTAGCGTAGTGGTTAAGGAACCTGGCTAGCGTGTAAGTAGCCTGAAAAGTTGTGGGTTTGAATCCCAGCTGCCACCGTTGTGCCCTTGAGCAAGTCACTTAACCCTAAGTTGCTCTAGGGGAGACTGGCCCTAAACAATTGATAGTTGATGAGTTATAAGTCGCTTTGGATAAAAGCGTCTACTAAATGCATAAATGTAAAAAAAATTTTTTAGGTGTGTGTAATAAGTTTTCAATGCTTGGTGTGTTTGTCAAAGCTAGGCTAGGAGCACAGAACACAGCACTGAACGTCATCCTAACATTATGTCACAGACATTGATCTGAAATGGTCAGATATCTCCAGAATGTGTGGAATGTCGATCATTAGGAGTCAGGAGTCTGGTGTCCAGCGTGTTTTTGTTGATGGGGCAGGTACTGTTGAAATGCTTTTTGGCCTCTGGCATTGAGACAAGATTGTTTTGTGTGAGGAGGAAGTGTACGCCGCGGGTGTTTGTGTGTGTATTTGTGTGTGTGTGGGTGTGTGTGTGTGTGTGTGTGTGTGGGTGGGTGTGGAGGGGGGAGTATACTGCGTCAAGCTAATTACCTAGTCAACACTTTGGCGCACGGCATGATAAGAGACAGACGGATGACAGGAGGTGTGCGTAGCTGGATGGAGACAGTCTTATCTCAGGGTGGAGAGAGGGGCAGCGGCCAGCTCCGGCTTCCTCACGCAAGCCTCTCTCTCTCTCTCTCTCTCTTGCTCTCTCTTTGAGGGAGGGAGGGAGGGAGGGAGGGTGAAGAGAAGCACGCATGAGAGAGAGAGAGGGAGGGAGGGAGGGAGGACAGCTGTTGGCGTCTGCTCACCTGTGAGTCACCAAGATTGCCCTCCCACACATGTGCCCGTGTGCCTGGGTGTCAAAGGGCCCCTCTCTGCCTGTCCGTCTCTCACACATGAGGAGTCAGTGCCACCTTGTGTAGGGAGGAGCATGTCCCTGGCTGGTGCCTGACTATGGTGGTGGAGGTAAAGTGGTTCTTTTGTGTGTGTGTGTGTGTGTGTTTGTGTATGTACGCGTGCAAGCATGGATGGTTGATGGGGGTTTGTGTGTGTGTGTGTGTGTGTGTGTGTGTGTGTGTGTGTGAATATACAGTATTTGTGTGTATCTGAAAGGGTCAGTTATGAATATGTGTGGGTATGTATATGTTAATGTATGTGTGTGTGTGTGCGCAGCTCTCTAGAAGGACTCATGAATGTCAGCCTTTGTACACCTGTGCATGGGAGACCTCCAAACACCACCCCCCACCCCCCCCCCCCCCACACACACACACATACACACATACACACACACTTCCCCAATACCCCCCTTATGCATGCAATCTCCCTGATGGACAATGACACAATGAAACAAATCTCCATAGCTTTTAAAGTTAATTACTCTTTCAGTGATGATAATGGCGGGGCTGCAGGAGACCAGGCAGCCTGTCGGGACCGTCTCAGTGCTGTCTTCACCATTCCGCTTTCATTAGATTGTCAAGGATAAAACAACAAGAGCGGGAGTGCATTACGGCCCGAAGTAAATATCCCGGTAGACACAAACGAAGAAGAGAAAAATACAGAGAGAGAGAGAGAGACAGAGAGAGAGACAGGGGTGGGGGGGGGGGGGGGGGGGGGGGTGTATGGAGAGGGAAGGAAGGGAGATCCATTTAGGCGGCACTCTATCTGTTTTTATTTATTCAGGGTCGGAGAAGGACTGGAGCGAAGGGGAAACGCACAGGCGATCTATTCCTGTTTGTATACGTAGGCCACCTGTAGGACTATATTAGAAGTCAGAGGAGGAAACGAGTTGAAAAAAGTCCATATAGGGTTGGCCCAGGCGTGTGTCTATGCATGCACTTGTCAGTTCGTGTGTGTGTACTGTATATATCCACGTGTGTGTGTGTGTGTGTGTGTGAACATGTGTATGTGTTTCTGTGCACATGATATACATACAGGTGTGAATGTGTGTGTGTGTGTGTGTGTGTGTGTGTGCTTCTATGCACATGAATGTACTGTTAACACCAGTATATGAGTATGAGTGACTGCATGGGTGAATACATATGTGTGTGTGTTTCTATGTGTTTCGATGCACATATATATACAGTACATACCAGTATATGAGAATGAGTGAGTATGTGTGTGTGTGTGTGTGTGTGTCTGTGTATGTGTGTCTGTGTGTGTATCAGTAGCGCCCTGCTCTTCCTGGGGACTGTCTGTGAGCGAGTGCTGTACTGTGAGCTCTGGCTCCTGGCTGTCTGCTCGGCCGCAGCGGCCCGCATTATTTTTAACCCTGCTGCTTCCAAGGAGGAAGCGCTGGAGCGTAGCGCCGGCCTCTGAAGTCAGCGCACAATGAGCCCCCCTCACCAGACCCCTACCCACCAACCCCCTCACCCTCCCCACCCCACCCCTCTCCTTGACACCACTCTCCACCCCTCCTCCTCCTCCTGCTGCTACTACTTCTTCTTATGCTGTTGATTCCTAAATCATTCCTCCCTTCACTTTTTCTGTCTGTCTGTCTGTTTTTTTGTCTCTGTCTGTCTGTCTGTCTGTCTGTCTGTCTGCCTGTTAGTTTGTCAGTCTGTATGTCTCCATCTCTTTCCTCAGCCCTCCTCAGTGGGGGCTACTGGGAGGTTCATCCAGGGTCGTGGCAGTGAGGTGGTGTCTGTGTGTGTATGTGTGTGGTTGTGTGTGTGTGTGTGTCTCTGGGGGCAGTCAGAAGCTGTAAATGAGGTGCCGCTAATCGCTGTAAACACGGTGACGTCATTCCATCGAGGTTGATGGCGGGGTGTTTAATTCACGGAAAAGGCGAGGCCTACATCACTTCCAACATGAAGAAACCCCCCCACCACCCCCCTTCAATTCCCTTCAGTTACTGCAATTAGCTCAAGCTGTTTTTTTGTTTGTTTGTTTTTTAGCTCTTGTAATAATTATGTGTGTGTCTGTTTGCATTTGGTCCCTTCCTTTTTCCTGTGAGACGCGTCATTGGAGATGAATGACATGAGTGTGTGTGTGTGTGTGTGTGTGTGTGTGTGTGTGCATGTGTGTGTTTGGGACTTATTCCTTAGATGCTGACACTGCACTGCTTTCTATATAAATCCATTGTTACTGTACACTCGCCTCAAGTGAGTGTCATATGCTGAGATGGCAGCTCCCTGTGTGTGTGTGTTGGGTGGGGGTGGGGGTGGGGTTGGGTGGGGGGGTGTGGCTCAGATGTGGGTCGGATCTGGGCTGTATCCGGGCCACGTGTGGTTTGGAGTCGGTTGACTTGTCTGAGTATGAGGACCTGTCCCTCTGGCATCTGATTCCATTCAGAGCCTCTCCCTACTGCGCTGCACGGCACTCTGGTCTGCTCTCTGTCTCACATGACTCCAGTGTGTCTAACAGACCCACTCGCCTCTTCATCATCCCTCAGTGATAAATCAGTTGATGCATGGGAGCCCGCTGGGGAGGGAGGGTGTGTGTATGTGTGTGTGTTTGTGTGTGTGGTGAGCATTTCTTTAGGTGTGTGTGAGAGAGAGCCTGAGAGAGCAATGTGCGTACCTAATGTGTGTGTATGTGCGTGTGTTGTGTGTTGTTAGGGGGTTACAGTCTCCAGGGTCTTTAACAGAACCCCCCTTGCGACGGCGGGGCTCTAATCATTTCACTGAGCGCTTGAAAATCAGATTGACTCAGCCCCCTAAGATGCCACCATTGAAATCAGATTACCCAGCCAGGAGCCCCGCTAACCTCCCAGCCCCCCCCCTACACACACACCCCAACACACACACACACACACACACACACACGCAACCACCCCCTGCCCCCCCAACACACTCAAACACACCATCCCTGCTGCGGATACGACAGAAAAACGGTTTGGCCTTGAAAACACACACCTTCCCACTCAGAAGGAGACTGAGAGAAAGAGAGAGAGAAAGAGAGGGAGCGAGAGAAAGAGAGATGGCTTGGTAGCTAGCTAGCAAAAGAGGGAGAACGGAAGGGATGGAGGGAAAAAGAGAGTGACTGCTGGGAGAGAGAGAGAGAGAGAGAGAGAAAGAAAGAGAGAGCATTGATGGTAATTAACTCCAGTTCTGCTCCCCCCCTGTCTGAATCGATGAGATGAAGAGTCGCAGGCGTGAGCTCACGTTGCACCACTTGCCGCTCCCGGGAAAACTGTACAGCAGCCAAAGGAACATGCCCACCATAGCATACCGTCAGGAGCACTATGGCAACTAGAAAAAGGAAAACTATTTTTCTAAAAAAAAAAAACAAAAACACACACAATATTCAATATTCACAATATAAAACTATGTTTACTATAATCATAGAAGCACGACACTCTACAAAGAGAAAACTTAAGGAGTGGAAGTGCGCCATTTAGCGGTCCCACAGTAACTTAATTTGCATAGAAACATATTTTTCCTCCGTCCTAGTTAAGCAGCTTTTAGGGAATGGGGTGGAGGGCATTGTATTGTGAGAGGACAGTGTGTAATAGAGCCCAACACTGAGGCCTTGGAGTGATCCATCTCAATGATGAATGCCTGTTCAGCTGTCCACTCCTCTCAGTCAGTGGGTGTGCTATTGTGTGAACTGTTTTGTACATGGAGGGTTCTTTTTTTTTTTTTTTTTTTTTTTTTTGCCGTCCGTGCCAAAAGCCTCTGCGAATTGTTCCAGAAGCTTTAAAGTCAGCAGAGGGTTTTGTCATGCTCCCAGCAAATAGCCTTTATCTTCTTCACACGCTGGGTGAAGAAAAAAAAAAAAAAAAACGTCATATTTTTAGCCGCCGCCGCCGCCGCTTCTGTCGCCATGCAGTTGTCTGTTCCGGCAATTCTTGGGAGCAATCTCTCTGCCGGGGGGTGGGGGGGGGGGGGGGTGTTGGTGTTGAAGGGGAACCCACACCATTGTATTAATAGACAAAAGGTGAAAATGGAGGGTGACCTTAACAGTTTTTTTCTTTCCTCACTTTGTCATCTAACTCTTGTGTGCGACGAGGGCTTTCTTACTGGCAGGGCAGGACAGAGTGAAAGTTGAGCTTGCTGAGGTGGCGGTTACATCCCGACCACTTGGGCGATGGTGTGGTTCCGGTCCGACACTTTGAGACGGGTCAGGCGACTGTTGAAAAGGGGGCGGAGTGAGTCACTGGATTGAGTTTGAACTTGGAACCGATGATTTGGGAGGGGAGAGGGGGTGTGGGGGGGGGGGGTGAGGGAGAGGGCGGCAGGGTGTCGGGCAGCTTGTCGGACCACCGCGCCGGGAGGGACAAAGGCGTTTGCACGGCAGTGCGAGGAGGATCTGGAGCTATTTATAGTGACCCGCGGACCGGGGTCCCTGAGGCTGCTGTGCCGTGGCCTGCCCAGTTCAAAAGAGGGACATAATTCCAGGAAGCAGCCAAAGAGGAGACTGCTCCAGCCAAGACTCTGTGAGTGTGTGTATGTGTGTGTGTGTGAGCGAAAGTGTGTGCGTGCGTGTGCATCTGTCCACCTGTGTGTGTGTATCCATTTGTGTGTGTGTATGTTAGAGAGAGAAAAGGAATAAGGGAGTGTGTGTGTGTGTGTGTGTGTGTGTGTGTGTGTGTGCTGTGATTCAAAGCAACTACTTTCTTGGCGAGCCTTGTTGAAGAGATATTTAATGAATCATGTATGACCTAAACACCTTAATGAGTTTTCCATGAGAGGTCATTCACCTCACACGGCAGCGCGGTGTACTGAGCAGGCGAAGAAAAAAAAAAAGGAAGAAAAATGAGAATTACACAAATAGAATGGGACATTCTACCTGAATCCCTCCTTGGCTGGGGCAGGAGCTTGGCATCAGGATTAAATATGTCCGCAGCTGTGCCATTGCCCAGTGGAGTGGAGTGGAGGGAGGGCTTACAGACACACACACACACACACACACACACACACACACTCGTAAACAATGGCTGTATTAAAATGTGAAGTGGGAACCATCTTGCAAAGATGGGGTTCACTTACCCGGCCAACAATGACCCAATCGTGATTTAATCAGGCCTGTTCCAAGGAGAGTTCCGGTATATTCCCCCGCCCCATGCCCATTCTTAAGGGGTTGGGCGGGTGAGGGGCAGCCACGCTCCTCCTGTGTCAGTGCCAACTGTCTTGGCACGAGTGGCACGAGGGGCCTGCATATACCACTTGTTTTCTCCTCAAGCCTTCAATTAGCAGTTAAAAATGTACTTCTTATACATAAAATGTATGTTTTCTTTAATGTCACAGATGAACTGGAAATTGATTCTGTCTTGAAAAGGTAGGCTGAATACAACAAAAGACATTTGGCCCACGGGGGAAGGGTGGCAGGCAAACCCCCCCGCCAACCCCACCTCCATTCCAAATTTTGCTCAGTGGCCGTGTCTCATTTCCTGATGTCTGTGGTGGAGCCCTGTTTAATGGCATTACCTGTTGAAGGCCGTTAAATAGCAAACGGGCTAGTTCCAACAGGCGGACAGGCGGCAGAGGCAGAACGGGGCGCGCGAGAGTGGGGCACGCTCCGACCCTCTAATCTAATTTATCACTATAAACATAAACATCTGCATTTGGTTTGCTACAAATTTCAGACATATCTTTCATTACTTGACCACTTTGGGTCGGGCCTGATTTCCTTCTCTCACAACCTCATGAGAGGACCCACAAAAAAAAAAAAAATTGGTGAGCATCAGGAAATTGACCCCTTTGCCTTCTCCTGTTGAATTAGAGTCTGAAATACCGGCAAGAAAAGTAATTTATGTTGCATTAAGACTGGTATTAAAGGGGAAATTGGATGAAACAGGACTGATGGAACATTGTTGTTTGCTTGTTGAACCTGCAGGAATAAAAGTCAAAAGAAATGTTTGTTTTTTTCTACCTGAAGATGTTGGGTCCTTTAATGCTACTAAGAGCTGTGTGTGTGTGTGTGTGTGTGTGTGTGTGTGTGTGTGTGTGTGTATGTATGTGTGTGTGCGGGTGTGTGTTTGTGGTTCACTTTTATACGCACTATGGAAATTCACATAGTATTGTAAACCATTATCCCCATGGGAATGATGCAAAGTGATAGGTGCAGCATGCACGACTTCATATCGGAGATAACAACTCCAGCTGACCAAATCAAGCCCTGGTGAAAAAGCCGGCATTTCTGCACAATAAACAGCAATGCCTTTGACAAATGGGCGCGCCACTGATAACCCTATCAGGGTGCACTCAGCCTGAGGACATCCGTGTACCGCGGGCAGTTTTAAACATAGTGCCACTTGTTGTTTGTACGCGCTAAATAAAGCCCTCCTCCAACTGGCCTGTCACCCAGCCTTCAGCCCTCAGTGGTCAGGCCAGCCCAATCTAGCATAGTAGGGTGTAGCGTAGCATAGCATAGCCCTGCTAGGCCTTAATTGGTGGAATTTCTGGAGGATAATTTTTTGAGGGAGCAGAGCTTCAGCTTTGGCTCATTCAAAGGTCACCGGCTGTGGGCATTTTTTGTCACAAACTGCTGGGCCTACACTGGCCCAGATCTGGCCAGCTCCCCATGGTCTGAGTCCCCCACCCCTCTAGTTTAGGTCTAGGGGAGAGGTCAGGTCACTGCGTCCCAGACTGATTACAGATGCAATTACGAGCTTGCAGCTTGACATGCTGCCGGGACCTTTGTGTGTCTTATGTCTTCTGGCCACCACCCCACAGCCCCCCAGTAATGGCTGGGGCTGCCCCCTACTTTGTTGTCAGCTGACCTCCAGGACAATGGAGGGGATCATCTGACAAAACACTCTTGAAAAGGAGGTTGTGGGTGGGTGGGATGGTGAGATGGGGTGGGGGGGGGGGTCAGTGCGGAGGGCACCGCTGTTGCCGTGAATGAAGACATCAAACCTCAAATCACAAGACTGAAAGAGAGAAAGAGAGAGATGGAAAGACAAAAAAACAGAGAGGAGAGAAAAAGTGCACTGAAGCAACAGCTTTATCTGTTGATGTCCTTTTGAGGAGAGGGGGATTAAAAAATAAAGAGAGAGAGAGAGAGAGAACGGTTCCACATCCTGCCCGGAGGCCGATAGCATCGCTTTATCACCAACTGTGCCGGGCCATTAGCAATCAGGCTTGCATTAGCCGCTATCAGCACTTATGAATATAGAGCCGGGATGTTGGTGAGGAACATCATCTATCACTGGTGTTTGTGTGTGTGCATGACAGAAGGTTAACAAAGACTGGCGCGCTAACAGCACACAAACAGCCAGCATTACATCACAGAGTGGGGTAAAAAGTGATAGAGAGAGAGAGAGAAAGATCGCTGGATGTTAAAACTGTTTGCTAAGCCATCGGGTGTTGTCTGTTGATATTAATATTGAAACGCCATTTATACACGCATAGGCAGTCAGTCAGACACTAAAACTATAAAAACAATACCCCATACACAGACATTGGAACAGTTGGACACACAGCCATGTCAAAAGCACAGTCCATTAATACCTACGCAGACACATTTACACCACACACACACACATACAGTACACACACATATCAAAAAACTGCCCTTCACTTATGCACTCAAGCACACGCATTCACACAGTTTAGTAGCCCAGTGTGCACACAAACATACAAAAAACACCATCCGCTAATGCACACACACGTACATTTTTACATAACACACACACATTAAAAAACTACCCCTTACTTACACACACACACACACACACACACACACACACACACTGAGGTGCTAAGGGCTTAGCCTGTCCTGTTTCTTTTGAAGTTGTAACAGATTAGAGCCAGCAAGCAGGAGCAGGAGCAGGAGGAGGAGGAGGACAAGGAAGAGGAGGAGGAGGAGGACGGGTCCAGGAGGGAGGGCAATCACTGTCTGACCTCTGCTCCCTGAAATTTGTCCTGTGCCGCCGCCACCGCCGCGCCATCACACCCCCCGTCTCTGGAGGGGGGGCACCAGGAGACAGGACTCCATGGCGGCACTTTCACTTAGGAAGGGAGGGAGGGAGGGAGGGAGGGAGGGAGGGGAGGAGAGGAGGGAGAGAGATAGAGGCGGGGAGCAGTGTTTTGGGATGCAGGACAGGACAGGGTGGGAGGGAGGTGGGCATTTGGAGGCAGAGGACCAACATGGAGGTGACAGCACAATGGCCGCTGTAAAGATGACCACTCCCACTCCCAGTCCCACCCCACACACAACCCCAGTGGCCCACTTACCCTAAACCCAGAGTCCCAGAGTCTCGCGAGTCACGACAGGAGGGTGCAAACGGGTGGCTTAGAGATGGGGGTTGTAGTGTGTATGTGTGTGTGTATGTGTGTGAGAGGGTTGGCTGTGTGTGGGGAGTGGGTTCTGGGGAGAGACCAGTGCTCCATCCCACACAGTGGGCTTCATTGTCTGTCCACATGCCTCCTCCCTTATGCTAGCTGTTTCATCATGAAGGACATGGAGACCATCTCTCTCTTTCTCCCTCTCTCTCTCTCAACTTTTCCCTCTCTGTGCCACACACACATAATCAGCTACTTCACACACACACACACACACACACACCAACACACACCAACACACACATGCACATACTTCCTTTTCCTGCTGCTGCCGTGTGTGTGATCGGGTGACATCATTAGCAATCATTACCCCGTAGAGAGATCTCCGGCCTTCTTCTGAGCCTGCCGGGATCAGATTCTGCCCGTCAGAGACGAGGCACTCAGAAGCAGTGGCAGGAAGAGCATCTCTCATCCCTTTGTTTCCTTTGAAGAGAGAATATGACAAATAGATAGATAGATAGATACTCAGAAATATTGTAAAAGCAACACAGACAGATATGTGTCAGTTTTGAGACAGTGAAAACCAGGTGAAAGATTAACACTCTCAACACACATCCAGTATTCTACCCCAGTCTCTTTTAGAAGAGAAAGAGGGAGAGATAGATAGAGAGAGAGAGAGAGAGAGATCAATCTTCTCCTGATGACCAGTTCTGATCTTGATGCTTTATGGGATCAATGAGATGACACGGGTGCTAATCAAATATTAAAGGCACATGCACTACGCTGACTCCTTCTTTATGGTGTGTAGAGGTTGTAGGGATTGAGGTGGGGGGGGGTGGGGTTGGATGAATATTTCATGACTTGCTTTATTTACTCTGGTCAGAGGGGCCGTGGCTTGTCTTCTGGTGTTCCACTCTGAACAGGATACAGGCCTTTGTGGCTTCTGTGGCCTGGGTTTTACAGCGAATCAGGCCTTGAGAAAGAGTGAGTGAGAGATAGAGAGTGAGAGAGGCAGAGATGGAGCGAGAGAGTGATTGAGAGAGGGAGAGAGAGAGAGAGAGAGAGAGGAGGAAAGGAAGGTAAGGGGCCAACAGGGCTCAAGGTGAAAGGCTTATGTTTTCAGCAGCCTGGTAAGCCGACACCTTGGGTACGCCATCACACGCTTGCCCGCCTGCTCGCCAGCCCGCCCTGAGCCCCATGGCCTGAGAGGTCTCAGTGACTCCACCATGTCAGTCACCCGCCTCCATGACATAAACCACAGCCACCACTGGAGCGACTGGGTGTCTGCCCAGTACAAGCAGACAGTGTATTGTGTGTGTGTGTGTGTGTGTGTGTGTGTGTGGTGTGTGTGTGTGTGTCTGTGTGAGGGGAGAAAGAGAGATGTAGGAAGAGTGTGTGTGTGTGTGTGTGTGTGTGAGTGTGTGTGTTTTTCCCCCAACAATGAACACATTGCTGTGTCTCTGCTACCACAGAATTTGATAGTGAAATGATCACTTTTACACACACACACAGCATCGCCTTGCCCAGCCACTACACTACGCCTTCAAGTGTGCTTGGTATTTTGATGCGGTGCTCTGGGTGAGGTGTGTGTGTGTGTGTGTGTGTGTTGTGTTATGTTGGGGAAGGGGGGTTCATGTACCTGGCTTGATGTCTGATGTGTCTAAGCGACTGCTTTTGCTGCTGCCGCTGCTGTTGTCTCTGAGGCCAGGGTAGACAGTGTGTATTGCCTGGGAGTGGAGGGAAGGGTGACACCTACTGCTTGAGTTAAGACAGTCCCTGCAGCTCCACTGCCAGTGAGCTCCCTTACTCTGTGTTCTCCTTTAATCTCTCTCTCTCTCTCCCCCTCATTTTCTCCCCTTACCCAGGGGTCAACAAGGGTCACTCCAGCATTTTGAATCCAATTTAAGCCTTCTTTATCAGGCTTCTGGAGAGTTTTGCTGTGAGACATTACGTCTTTAGAAGGGCTGGGTGGTGGTGGGGGGGTTGGGGGCAGGAGACAAAGAGAAAATGACAAAATCTATGCAATCTCTGCAGCAATTACTATAGAAACAATTCACTTATAAATATAGTGGCGATTGCTTACAAAATTCCAATTAGCAGAATTATTCCGTTAATTGCGGAAGGTTGACTTTGAAAAGAATTAGGAATTTAGTAATAATTTTGATGGCAACTTTAATTATAACCTCTTAGTCTTACACCCTTTCCATGGATATCTAATTATTCAAATGCATCACAGATTCAGCAAGAGAAATAACTACTTTGGTCCGTAAATTCTGGATTGGTTTTAAAGTGGGGGCTAAATACTTTGCTATTTGTTTATTTTATGCCATAAATTTAATATGTAAGAGGATTCGTTTTTTTCTTTTTTCTTTATGTTGTAAGATTTAAACAACTTTAGCGAAGACTGTAAAATATGATAGCCCATAATTAACTGCCCTGTAGTCATATGGTTGACAATATTTAGAACTGCATTTGGAAGATGCGTTTTTCTTTCGTGCCTCTCTAGCTGATAAATGTTTCTGGGTGTATCTCTAATGGATATTTTGACAAAATAGGGAGGAGTTCCTTCTCTTAGAAAGGCAAAACTTCACAAGTTAATCATGATTTAACTCTCCTCTCTCTCTCTCTCTCTTCTCTCTGAATGGACAAAAGGGAGAGAGAGAAAAATAGCCCTGAATTATAAAATGGCTGCCTGTTGAAACGACAGCTCCTCCTCTGCTTTAAAGCATGCATCTCTAGAGACTGGGCAGGTTTGCCGAGCGTTTGGAAACAATTGGTGCCACGGGCGCAGCACACAATTCACAATCTTTCCTCTACTTGCACACAAACACACACACACACGCACTCACACACACGCACACACACACGCACCCACACACACACACACAAACACACACACGCACGCACACACACACACACACACACACATTAATAGCAGCTGCAGTGAGGCACATTCAGGTGTCAGTACTGCTCAGTGCTTCTATAGCTGAAATAACACAATTAGCTCATGTTTCCCTTCTTTTTTGTCAGTTTATTCGTCCCCAGTGTCTTTTGTTTGCTCGCCTCAGACTGACGTCTCGCTGGCGTCCTCCTAATTGAGAAAGTGTGTCTTTGGACAGGGTTCAAAATGAGTTGCCTTTCTTGAATTTGTATGTCTTGGCATGCCTGTGAGTAGAGACAGAGAGAGGTGTGGGGGTGTGGGGGTAGGGAAAGGGAGTTGACCCAGGGTTCTTTTGTTTGCCTCAGGTGTTGAGTTGGGCGGGAGGCTCCGGCGCCGCGCGCTCCTCATCCCGTGTTTGCTGAGCTCGGGTCCGGAACGCCGATCTAGGCGCTCCTCGCTCTATGTTGCTACCTCCTCCATTCAGAGAGAGAACATCAGAGAGAACCTGTGCGGTCCGTGTTCGGCTCCCGCTAAGCTAAGAGACCGCCAGTGTAAACTCAACCATCAACATCCACAAAAACAAAAGGCAAGAGGAGTTAATGAACTGGGCATTTCAGTTGCTCTGCAGTACACTTTTTTTTATGACAGTTGGTAAATAGGAAAGAAATGAGAGCTGGGAGATGGAAAACATGCGCTGTGCTAACAGTACTGAAGAATAGCTTTCAACAGCCTTACACAGGGCTGATGTGTTGAGCGGTAGGCTGATACTGTCAACATGCAGATGGTTCTATTTTGGGCATTATCTGGTAAAAACACTGTGCCTAGTTTGGCAGTGTGCCTAGTTTGGCAGTGTATATTGTGATGCAAACTGACATTTTTTTGTTATGCACAACTCAAATTGAGCCCTTTTTAAAGGTGGATGTCTTAATGGGATGTGAGTCATTGTCTTGGCAGATTTCAGTTTTTTTTTCTTTTTTTCTTCCTGTACTTATCACCCTTTGTAATCTGCAAAGACAAGCTTGCCGGTAATCTATTACTTATAACACACATACTCACACACACACACACACACACACACACACACAACCACCCCCTCCCTATTTTAATATCAGATCCTAACAGCGGATAAAAGCAACATGCTGTCTTTATTCAGGTCACCTCCTTGACTGGTGAGATTTAAGACCCAACCCAATATTGTCTCAATGTAGACTGTCTGTCTCGCTCCCCTTCCCAATCAAATAACACACACACACACACACACACACACTCACCCAGTCATTTAAGCTGTAGCATGATTTGCATTCTGATGGATAATAATTATAGGTTAGCAACTGCTAGTATGAGCTAGACTTGTTTCTTCCATTTGCCAAAGAACACCCTTGTCCATTACCAGAGTTGGCACCAACAATCCTTTTTCTACAAGTGTAAACTGACTGTGGTCAAAGGCAGGGGTGGGTGTAGAATTTTTCATGGCCAAGAAATTCCAGGGCTTTGTATGGCTGTGCACACATGATGAGGCTCAAGCAACACAACCTAACCATTTTTCACAATGGATTTGGAGCAGTTTTATATACTAGTGTATGCCTTAACCACTGACAGAAGTAGAAGTCGAAGAAAACTATGGGTGATGGGGTGTGTGTATGTTAGCATGTATGATGAACTGCTAACACTATTTGAAGTTGTCTACATTAGAGAGACATGAGACTGTCATTAACATGACATGACACATATCATTACATACCATTAATGTTTATGACAGTTGTCATAAGTGAAGTGTAAGTGTGTGTTATTTTCTGTAGTTCATGCACATGATATTCCTAAATATAAAGACAGATAAAGATAAAATTATATCCTAAATACAAATGGGAGTTAAGTGGACTTCGAGGTGACCGGTTCGATGGAAATAATGACTCGGCAGAGACAACTTGGCGGAGTCCTTCACCTCTATTTCGCCATTATTTCCACTGAACTGGTCACCTCACTGGCGGTTATCCCTTCGTAGAACCCCAGGAAGAATAGTTAGCCCACTTAATGAGGATCCAATAAACCATAAAAAACAAAAGTTTTCAAAGTGAGGCCACAGGAACAGTGCAATAGTTGTCAGAGCGCATTGCTCATCATCATTACTACTCCTCCCATACCAACTAAACCTCAGAGGCTGGAAAAGGCCGTCAACACCGTGCTGACTCGCAATTTCTGACTCAACAAATTGATATCAAATAATATAAAAAAATTCACTTTACACAACTGATTAGAATCTTGACTCTAACCCTAATCCTATAACTCTAACCCTAGAATCATCAGAGCTCACTTTTCTTGCCCCTGTTCCATGACTGTCTAATCAATGGAATAATTCCCCATCTAACCTAATATGTTCACCATTATTTTCAGTCATATACAACCACCCCCCACCCTTCCCAATAATTGTGTTGATTACTTGCAAGACATGGGGGGGGGGGGGTTAAATAGGGAATTAATTCACACCTAGAACTAAAACTAATTTTTTTCTCTAGTACATATAGAGGGATCATCATCTTGTCTCCTTTCCTTTCCCTCCAGTCTGCTCTTTCCTTCCTGCCCTCCTGACTCTACCGCCTCATCCCTCTCTCCTCTATCACCTCCTCCCTCTCTCATCTCCTGTTTCTCACTTTGATTACTTCCCATGCAGATATAGTCTGCTGTAAAACGTAACACAAATTTTCACAAGATCTGCGTCTAGGGGGGTAGGAGTAAGGGGTCATCTCTTTCCACTGTAATAGATCCACACATGGATTCAGAGTGAGAGTAAATACTGAGTATATGTTTCATAAGCAGAGGTATTTGTATGTGGGCTGTCTTTCTTCTTTGGCCTGCTCTGCTCTGCGTGCGTGCGTGTGTGTGTGTGCGCGCACGCCAAATGGGCTTGGGCATCTTCTCATGTGGGAAACAGGTGTTTGGCGACCCAGGGATCAGTGTCAGGCGGGGATTAAGCATGTGTTTGGCCAGGATTGCAGACAGACCCAAGAAACAGCTTGATGCTGCTAAGACTACACGCCAGGGATTAAGACGCAAGAAAAATTACAAAGTTTGTGAAATAATCCCCCACCACTGCTGTGAAATATTGTCACCGGGGGGGGGGTCAGAGAGGAGAGGAGAAATCCGGGATGAGACGGACTGTTTCTGTGGTTTGGCAGAGATTATGTGTTTTTTTTTTCATCCATATCTTGTACTGCAAAGACTGCAGTAGCATGTTTCAGCAGTTGCAGGCATAACTCCAAGAGCTGAAGTACTTCAACTGTAGACAAAATGTTTTTCTTCCTCCACTAAATGAAAGATGAAGAAAGTTTTGGCATTTAAAATATTAACATGTAACACACCTTACTAACTAATTACTAACTGCTCCTTCAGACATTTTTATAGGTGATTCGCTGTTATGAAGAAGTTAGAGTGTGAGGATTTTGTGTGTTATAGTAGTCATGTGGATATTTGTTTTTTAGTGTATGTGTGACTGAAACTACAAAACCATCTCCTCAGTATGCTAAGGACATCTCTTTTGGACCATGGAAATTTTAAAAGGTGAATGAACAGCCCAGTCAGTGTTTTGTCTTTCCAATAAAGATTTTAACACACAATTTTAGGTATGTTTGAAGTGAACAATAACTTTTCACTTTGACCGGCTTCTCTTTGAAGCCATGCATCTGTCCACTGTGTGTCCATGTCTCCCAGAGATAATGAGCACATCTGAGAAACAGGCAGCAGCCAAGCGAATCCGACCGGGCCCCAGTCCGCTCCAGACTTGGCCCGGCACCGGCCAGTATCTGGGAGAGGGGATCAGCAGCCGTGGTGGGTGCAGAGGTGAGTGGCTTCGAGGGCGTCAGTAGGGTGTGGGTGTGAGGGGGAGTGGAATTCATTAGTGTGTAGACAGGTGTCTAGTATTACAGCTCTCAAGTGAAAGTCCTGCCGCGGTGCTCGCCGCTGCGTCCATCCCCCGAGCGAGCCGGAGTGGTGGTGGCGGTAAGCGAATACTCTGGGATGACGTTTCCAAGGCCAGCAGGGGAGCTGATTAGAAAATGGTCTGTGATGAAACAACAGCCCTGAGATCTTTATCAAAGTTTAACATCCTCCTGCTTCTTATTTGTTTTTAAGCCCCCCCCCCCCCAACACACACACACACACACACACACACACTTGTCTCCCTCTCTACATCCTTCTACCTCTTCCTCATCCTCTTCCTCTTCAACCCCTCGTCCCTCCCTCTCTCTCTCCCTCTCTCACTCTCTCATTCCCTCTCTCTCTGCCTCCCTCCCTCCCTCCCTCCATCCTTCCCCATCTATCTGTTCTCAAAAGCCTGTCTCTCTCGGGAGCCGGCTATAAGTACTCCATCAAGCAAACTGCATTAGTGTAATTTCGTCCCAGGAAATTAGCAGAGCAGAGCGGCGCCAATTAGAAGTCAATAGCTGGCTTTATTAATCGAGCTAGCCATCGCACTTGATTAGATTAAGCCAGAGGAAGGGGGAAAGGGGAGGAATAGGGGGATGGTGGTGAAGGTTGACTTTGCATGCTTGTCTGTGTATGTGTGTGTGTGTGTGTGTGCATGTATATCATTGTCTTTGTGTGCATGTGCATGTGTGTTTGAGCTGAGGTGGACTATGGGCTATATGCACGCACGCACGTGCGTGCGTGTGTGTGTGTGCGTGTGTGTGTGCGTATGTGTATGTGTGTGTGTGTGTTTGAGGGGGAGGTGGGTATTGCTGCTGACTTGCTGATCCTGTCTCATTGCAACTGTCTGCAGTTCGCTCAGAGCTCACTAATATGTTGATATTGACCCTGGCGACTGGAAACACTCACGCGGAGACGCCGTGAAGCACAGGGGCCAGGGTGTCGTCTCGCTAAGCAAACCGCTCAATCAATTGAGACCACCGACTGGCTGGGGACGGTTTTGATGGCATACTTCACATTAATTATGTTTGCACAGTAATTTGGACTTTGTGCTGGCAGCACGTGTCTTTTTTTCCCCAATACCTTTTCATTAAGACAGTGCATATTGTTTCTCAGTATGCTTACAGATCTATGTTAGGGTCAGTTATTAAATTATAGTACGAGTAAATAGCAGAATCTATTGCTGTTTTATTCATGCTTAGTGTCACAGTTTGGTATTAAGGCCAGTTATACAACCCCTTGCCATGCAACCCATAACCTAAGACAACCCTCTTGTGAAAGCCCTTCAATTTCAAGAGCTGGACCACACAAGGGCCACTTTGCTTCGGATGAGGTGTCAACGCCTGGGTACTGAACATGAGACACCACCCAGATCCTCTGCCACACTCCCACTCTGTTGACGTCCATTCGGAAGGGGATTATGGTGAGATTGCACTGACAATATTTCTAGCTTCTGTACACGTGTGCCTGTGTTCCTGTGTGTGTGTGTGTGTGTGTGTGTGTGTGCGCGTGTGTGCATGTGTGTGTCAGATGGTAAGAGACTAGTGTAAATTCGCAGCTTGGCCTGCAATCCCTCAGAATGCGTCCATAATCCGCCATTAACACTGATCTGCATTGTGCACTGATGCACCTGTTCCCTCTAGAATGACACAAGGGTTAGAGAGGAGGATGAGGAGAGAGATGGGCAACCACTGGCAACCGCCGGTCGCTGTGGTAACCCCCCTCTGTTACTAAGCACTCTCTTTTTTTTCTGTGTCGGGCTAAATCGCCAACACATGCAGCAAATCCAGTGTTCCATAATCAACATTTCAGTGTTGGAGGGTTTTTTTTTCCCATAATGTAGAGCTCGGGGAGTTGTTATAACATCAGAGAAAATTTTAAACGTGAATTGCGGATGCTTTCAAGGAACAAATTAATTGGCAGATTTCCTTGAAGCTCTTATTTGCTCTTACTTATGGATAAAAAAATAGATGTTTGCCATTGCTTGTTCATCATAAACAACAATGTTTGGCTGAGATAACTTTGTGCTAGTGGATTAGCCTGACCTTTTCTTTAGAAGAACTATAAAATAAGGGCACTACTTATTCAAGGATGGCAGTGCTCGGCTTTGATTAAAAATTTTTTTTTAGGGCACTTGGATCCTATACGAAAAATGTTGTCATCTATTGTGTGTTCCATGGGTTGTTGAACAGATTTAAATCCTAGATCAGATTGTCCCTAGTAGGCACCCTTATGACTGGGGTCATTATGTACGTTATCTCAGGTGGTATAGGATTGACTCTCTGGTCAGCTAATAGGAGAGTAGTTTAAAGTGAAATGTGTATTAATATCAGTTATTAGTATCACATATTAATAACAATATGTTATCTGTTCTTTATTATATTATAATAGAATTTTAAAACATTGCAGGTGAGAATAAACATATATTCCAAGACATATTTTAAAAAGTCCTTTATAAATTCCAAGATAACTTTAAAAAGGCCAATTTCTTTTATGTGAAATTATTATTAATTCCACAATAATAAATATATACAAAGTTAAAAATATATAAATATATACAAGGTCACAATACACACACCTTGAACCACAAAAACATGACACATTCCACAACTAAAACAAGATTTCACACCCCACACAACAATTCACCAAACTTCTCTCCATCAACTACCAAAGTGTTACAAGCACAAACTTCCCATGTTTACTGTCCCCCAGCACAACATAGGAACACAGAAGACATAAACTGATCACAAAATAAAAACCTGTCCAAGAACAGAGTGACAGGAGTAGCTTCTTTTAACACCAGCCAGCCACCAAGGCCCAGACCACTGGCACACAGTACCCCGGGACGGCACCACCAGTCTTGTTTTGGCGTCAGTGGCCCAGAAAGGAGAGCTCCCTTTGGGCTTCTTCTGGTGGCTGCCAGCTAAGCCGCTGTGACAGCTACACAGTTTAGCGACTGTGCCGCCCGTTTGTGGCACCAACGGCCGTGGGAAAAAAAAAGAAAAAAAAAAGGAGACTGGCTGTGGCTCTGGAGAGGCTGGGTCCTGGTGAATGTGAGGGTGTGGATTCCCATGATGAAGCTTAGTAGTAACCCTGTTGCTGCTGCTGATTTTATAGGATAATCTAGTGCAAAAAATGAATGTGTACACATCAAAAGATTCGTAATCGTGTACAGACAGACAGACAGACCAAGGAAAAGAGAATTTGTAAAAGTGCACTCAGGCAAGAAGTGTATAAAGTATATAAAGACAGGTTGCATCACAACTTGTGTTAATGTGTGCTAATATCGTGCTAATAGCTGTTCAATTGATAATCAACCTTTAAACCATGTTAGGATAGACAGTATAGTAATAGATAGATAGACAGATAGATAGATAGATAGATAGATAGATAGATAGATAGATAGATAGATAGATAGATAGATACTTTATATATCCCAGGAAACTTAGGACATGCTTCTTTGTTTCCTGGGATTCTGAGGAGTTTATATGTTGTCTTGATTGTTCAAAGCTTTTATTTGTTGCCCTGCAAATTCACATTGAAGTTGCTTTCGGGAAATCAAATATTTTCTCCTTCCTTGTGAATGACTCAGATGTTGAGAGGTTAACAGGCGCTAGAAAAAAGTGAGCCAGTGGGCAGCTCCATTTAATACCATACTCACGGAGGTTCTGGAATCAAAATCAATTAAAGAATTTACTGCAGCCTGACTTCTCTGATTGCTTCAATACGATTCCCTTGCAAGTCTTGCTCTGCAAACAGAGAAACTAATGAAATGGATTTCCTTGCAGGGAAAAAAGTCTCTCTCTTTCTTACTCCTTCTCTCTCAGCTGCTTGGTGGTTGATCAGTTCGCTCCTTGTTTATTGTTCCGACAATATTTGGCAGAAACATAAACAGGCCAAACCAAAAGCTTTTAAATGTAATGCTAATGCATTTAAATGTGTGTTTGCTAATTCTTTCAAGAGAACCTCTTGTGGTGTTGCGTGCCTGTGGAGAGACTTCCTTTCACACTTGCTGAAATCATCAACAGAATGTCTAAACGCTGGGGTTTACTTGGTCATGAAAGATATGCTGTGTTTTGTGGCTATCTGGCTTCCCAATCTGAGACAAATTCTGTCAGGTACCAGTGAGGAATGCCTAAAATGAGGTTCATTGCTGTGAGACAAATACTGAAGAGACTATTAAGACTACTTAACTCTGTTCAACAGCAGGCAGGACTTAAATGATACATTTTTTTTAGCTTTGATGTCTTTCTCTAAGGTTTATGATCCCTTTGGTTATTAACATTCCTTGTTTATCTCACCATAGTGATGATGCACAATGCAGTTGAAGTATCCACCTAATAACAGATTAAATAAACTTTGATTTTGACAGCTATGTCATCATGCACACACTTTATATATATATATATATATATATATTACAGTGAATATATATTTAATATAGTGAATAGTAGGTTCTGTTTCTTTAAACCATCGATAACACAATGTTAACACAACTTTCAATTACTGTAGCAACAGCTTTCACCTGTTACAGTTCAATTGTACAGTATCTTGTTTTTCAGTATCCTGTTTTTTGTCACCATGTGGCAAATCCACAGAATAGAGAGAAGGATGAAGAGAATAGCTTGGCTTTCCCCTGGGATATGTACTATCTGATCAAAAGTATCCACCTGTGCAAAAACAAAAGCCCACTAACATGATAAGAGTAAAAAAATGAATGTCTACATCAGACCAAGGACCTCCTTTCTTTGTTGGGAGTGTGTTAGAATTGGCAGTAGAAGTCGGTAACAGAGAGGACTGAAGCCAGTAATCAAGGATCTTTGCCGTGCCAGTAACAGGTGGTAACAAATGGTTGGGCCTTTTTTTCACTTTCAAAGAGGAATGATGTCATGGGCCATATTGTTCATGTGTTTACAAACGAGGCTCAGCTGAATGTGACCACATTGCTTACTGCTCTGATCCAGACATAAACATGGACACCACAATTATTTTGGCAAAGCTTTCCTAGTCCTATAGCACTAAAAACAAAGTACTTTTTTCCTGCAGTACAGACTATGTACAACACAGATACATTAATTTATGTTAGATGGAAAGCTGCCTAATCTTTATTTAGTTTTAATGGGTTAACTGTTTAGTTTAAATGCTTAGACATACTAATGTCTACGCATTTAAACTACATTTATATGCATTCTAATGCACCTATTTCACATTCTCCTTCAATTCTTCAAGTATTATTACCTTGATGTAGAGTGATTCTCTCCTGTGCCTCAATATTTCTAGTTTAAGAATGTTTCTTTTACAAGTGGTATTATATAAAACTTAAATGATTGGCCTCCAAAAATGTAAATCCATCAAGCTGGAGGTGAACTGGCGGTGATCATTTGGCCCTAAGAAAAATAAACCCATTGAGGGACTGCTTTTGGGGGATTTCCTCCACTCTTTCGTTTGTTTGTAAGACTACCATGTGTCTCTCTTATATAAAACTTTTCTTTTTCATATAAGATGTGTGTGCTATCACAATACCAATTCCCAGCCCACCCCAACAATGTCCTCTATTGAGATTGGGCAATCATGTGAGAAGGAGAAGCCCCCACGGGTTTAACTTGGGCCATCAGCCACTCAACACTGCTAAAGTGTGCCAAGAACTAGAGACACAGTATATCATACGGCTGAAAAATGATTAGAACACACACACACGCACATATCCATGCACGCACACTCACACAAAGAAAAGATCATGAGGACCTTGCTTTCAGAGGACCTAATGGTGCTATGCTTTCAATGGCGCAACCAGGGGTAAAAAACAGTAAACGCTTGGTGATGACGCTCTAGCTCTCAGTTATGTGTTTTCTGAGGGACTGCGGAGAGTGGTCAGAGTGAGAGCCAGTTTGTGTGAAGCATGCCTGCACAATGTCTGAGGCCGGCTAAAACCTGATCCGAGAAGGGGGAGCATCGACCGCAACCACAGTAAACACCGTCGCTCCGAGGTCAAACAGGATGAAAGCAAACGAGCCTGCCTTTCTTTTCTGGTTTTCTGTCTGTTTCATGTTTTTCCCAGTCTCCATTTCCTCTCTTTTCTTCTTCTCTTCATGCATTAGAATATTGTCTGTCCGTTTTTGTTTTTGTTTTGTGCAAAGTGGCCTTTGAACTTCCCAAGCCCGTCATGCACACACACACACAAATGTACACAAACACACACATACAGACGCACACACACATACCGTCATGCAGTGTACTGTGGGTGTCTATGTTGAAGACTGGTCATCAGCTTGGGTGGTGTGCCATCAAGTGTCAGAAACACACACACACACAATCATGGCGTGTACTGCGGCTGTGTATGTTGTAGTCTGGTCATCGGCGTGGGTGGTGTTCCGTCAAGTGTCATCCCTGTCTGTGCCTGTCTGCCTGCCTGCCTGCCTGCCTGCCTGTCATGGCTGCTTGTGCTTATCTGTCACCAGTAGTCTGCTGTCTGGGCTAGCTTGACCCCTGTGAACCCCAATACACATATTTGCTGTTGGAGGCAGTGAGAGAACAACAGGGGTCACTAATCAGATGACCTCTTCAGCAGGAGGAGGGGGGGGGAGTTGGGGGGGGGGGGGGGGGGGTTGGGGAGTGAGGTGAGCTCTTAGACACAGTCATTCACAAAATGTCGCCTGAGGGGGCAGGGCTCACGACAGGTCACACTTACATGCCGACTGGCCAACTAATGAGAGAGAGAGAAAGGGAGAGATAGAGAGCTTTGTTAATTTTACGAGACTTGAGATTCCAGTGAGTGTCCCCAGTACAGCAAGGCATCCACTGATGAGAACTTAGATTGACTGGCTATTTATCATGTGATGGAGAGTTATGTAATTGTGGGGAGATGCAAAGCCCAGGGAGCGAGCGAGAGAGAGAGCAGCCCCAGCATTATGGCATTTTTACCCATAAATCATGGCATGTGTCGCAGCGCACACTGGAATGTGGAGTCGCCTGACAGTGACGGGTAGAGGCTGCTAGACGAACGGCGCTCTCTTGACATGCTGACGCTCAGCCTGGCGAGTCGCCGGCCAAGGCTGAGAGACGAACGTCAAAACAGGTTTCTGAAATGGGCTGGTGGGAGCTGTGTGGAGCAAGGTGACAGAAAACAGGAGCTCTGGAGTGTCACTGGCGTCAGGAAAGCACAGTAGTTCAGGACCAGACCTCTGGCCTGTTCTTTACTAAGGCTTCTGATTTTTGAAAACATAGCTGGCCTCTGCAGGTCAATTGTGCAGAGCGCTCTAAAAATATTGACATTTATATTACATGACATTCTGGCAATTCAACATTTGACAGACATCTGGTCATTTAATATGTTTTTTTCATACAAAAAATGTACAGTCCATGAATGTGCGCACTGTACTTATAATATATATGCTTTCATGTAACCAGAACCTCTTTCTTTGGCACTTACTAAGTCAGAGCTCTGCCAACTCCAGTAAAATTATAAATATATTTACAGGGGAAATATAAATCATATATATATGAACCTTAAGTATGACATACCAACAGTTTTCCCGTACTATATGTCAGGTTTTTTAGCAAAAATGAGACTCCAGTGTCACCATTAGCCCTGTTTAAATCTTATTTTACCATGTTTTAATGTTATATTACACACTATAACAGACCTGTTCCTCATCATAAATGGTAACTGTATCTCTAAGTCATCCTTATATTGCCATAAGAAAACAAACTTAACTTCTGTTCACAAGACATCAGCCTCGCCAGCTTAGTAATTCATTCACAGAACAGACTTGTGATACATATTTTTGATACATATTTTTTTTTTTCTTTACTTGGTTAATTGTGTATAGACTTCTCAAGATGCTTTATAGAACCCGAGGCCTATAGGTAAGGGCAGAGAACTTGAGCGGAGACCGAGACCTCCTCAAGAGCGGGTTCCATCTGCCTTTGGTTCGAATATCATGATCCAGCAGTGGCCTCTGGTAGACACACTTCTAACCTGTTAGTCTGATAGAGCAGTCTGCAGATAGCCAGCACATAGACATAGCATGGAGAGCAGCCCTGCTGCTTGGCAGCACAGAGGTGATCACTATCTCTTTCCTTTTTTCTTTTCTCTCTCTGTCTCTCTCTCTTTCTTTCTGTCTGCTTTTCTGACAGGCAAAGGCCTTGCCTCAGGTAATAGGAGACCTTTGATGGATGGATCGGTGGTTTGCCAGTCCTCGCGCGCTAATTAAGAGCTTGTTTTAGCCATGCGTGCGGAACAGGCCACCACTGTGACTGGCCCTCTGTTCTCCTGTTTCTCCAGCGCCAAATGTGTTTCTTATAAGACATTCTCATGAGAGAGGGCAACAACGAAAGATGCCTTTGTGATGCTTCTTGAGTTTCAAAGCAGGCCATTCAGACGCTTTGTTTGGTCACCCGAGGGAGAGTTGGCAGACGAGTGCCCTATCATGGTTTGAATCAGTTTTTTATTTATTTATTTATTTTATGAGATGGCAAGACAACAAATTATTGTTGTTGTCAATTTAGTTTGAAGATCGCTTCTGCAGCCTTATTCTGTTATGGGCGCCTGAAGTGTAGTGGCAGGACTTCTGTGGGAGGCTACAATCAGGTGCAGGCATTCAAACCAAAGTCTGGTTCCGATTGTCCCTATTACCCTCCATTTGCAGATTACTTGTGTCCATCATCGTATGTGTGACTTCAGCTAGGGCTTTCTTTTTTTGTGTTTAACATTTTATTAAAAGTGTAACAGAACAAAAACACATGAACATTGACTGTCATCACACTTGCAAATGTCAAAACCTTGGGAAACGTTTTAGGCTTACACCCAGACGTGAAATTAACCCAGTACGGGTAGGTATGACGTAGCACTAAAAAATTCAGTGGTGATATGGAGTGCTGGAAAGAAAACTCAAGCCAGCCATCTGAGTACACTGAATATGAGACTCACACAACTAGCAACAAGTAGGCTCACTCCCCCGTGCCTCACATGATTTTCTCTTGCTAATTTATTGTCTACCCTGATAGCAAGGACACTCATGCAGTTTGGCCCAGGTCCTCGATTCAGATCTGGTTCAGGGTCCAAATGCACATCGGCCCAAGAGTGAGTCAGATCAGTGAAATAGATCTGGAGCACATTTGGGCCAGTGCTGGTCTAGCTCTATTAAAACCAATTCCATTTAAGCGCTCAAAAAATGCCCTGGGCCAAAACTGTAAGACAGATGCGACACAGCTTAGTGTTAAAATATTTAAGCTAAAACCCTCATCTGTCATGGATGCTGCCCAATACAGAAAAATTATGAGGGCTTTGTCCAGATGAAAAGGCTTTTTCCAAAGGTAATTGATACCTGGGTAGGCTTTGTCTGATGTAGGCATGTTTGTTTATTTTTTCTGGCTTTGTAGCCTTTAATTGGAAAAGGATAGTAGAGAGTGACAGGAAATGGATGGGAGGGAAAGAAGAATTGGGAAAAACCTTAGATTAGAATCAAACCCAGGTCCCCAGGTTCATGCCATGTATGTTTTAGCTAACTGTGCAACTGCAACCAATGATATAGGCCTGTTTGTGATTTTAAAAATGAAACAGATGATATCTTTGAGGCTGTGCATTAAGGCAGAAAAGAAAGGCAGCTCTACTGTCTATGCACCTGTCTCAGCAAAGCACAATAGTGACTTACAATAGTTAGCAAACTCAGCGACTAAACTAATTAAGAAACACTGCACACCGCTACTGATCTTTTATCCAATCTAGGCTACTGTGTAAAATACCCACTACACCTCTTAGAATATCTTAAATCGTGTTGAGAAGTAACTGACAAAATTAAACAATTGTCAGTTGAAAAGGAAACATGAAGACATGCCAAAAGAAAGAGGTAAGTTAAGTATGTGACAGAAATGCGACATTTGATTTATACTAAATCTTGATGGATATATTAGCTATTTATATATATTTTATGTCTATTTAGCTTAGCATCTTTATGTTCTATATTATGTGTGGGTGTGAGGGGCATCTGGAGCATAACAAAATTATAATTACTGCTTTGACACAGTAAAATAGCATCCTAAAGCACTGACATTCACTGAGTTTAGCGGTCTCTTGTTTAAGCCCTGGACGCTGCCGATTCTGAAAACAATCACTGATTCTTCCCTGAAATGACCTATTTCCACTTCTCTTCCCCTCTGCTTCTTCTCATGAACCCTGTGTCAGTGCTTGGTGAAGAGTGAGTGGGATACAGTACATGCTCTAGGCTTACACACAAGCTGTGCTGCTACAGGGAACATGTGAGGCAGGACTAGTGTATGAGATACTATCACAACACACACACACACACATATACACACACAAAAAAACAACAACAACAACACACCAAGTGAACTCAGCATAGCAAATACATGGACTCTTAGTTAGTTAGGGCACAGGCTATGTGAAGGCCTGTAGATAAGTAACAATGGTATTTCAGGGCTGTAGGCATGGACTAATGATAACAATGGGACTTTCCCAGGACAGATTGGCCATCTGGCATTTTCCCGGTGGGCCGACATGCTTTGTGGGCCGATACTACCCTAGAGTAAAGTTAAGTTGAGGGAGATATTGAAGAAAACACAAGGGGGGCGAGGCCCCAGAGAATACTGTATGCAGGTATGCCATTTGGTGTCTGATGTTGTTGTAGACCATTGTGTCTATGGTTATTGAACACGCTCTGAGTAGGTTATCTACTTGAAGTTTAAAATTCACTAGCCTATTGTGGTCCACAGAATTCATAGCGTATCCATCAAAAAGATCATATGCATTTTGTACAGCATGTGATCTTATGGTGGGTCGGTCCAGGCCAAAATGCCAGGGCTGAATTTTTCCCCCAGTCCATTCCTGGACTTTGCTTATTTAAACTGGAGCATTTCATACTTGGGTAACCTAATTTAAAGCTCACCTAGTGATTTAGAATTTATAAATATTATTTGCTTGTGTTAGAACTAATCTGATGTTGAAAATTCACGGTTGGCTATTAGCATCACCTGACAGGTGGATGTGTTGTGTTGTCATGGTGATGAGAGTGAAGTTAAGAGTGAGGAGATTAATTAAAAGTTGTTCATGAGCAACAGCCTCTCTCCCAGCTTGTTGTGAGTGAGGATTTCACCTGTAAATGAACCCAACAGAAAGTTTACACTAACATGAAGTGGAGAGGAAACTTTTAGGCTATTTTTACACTAAGGAGAGGCTTAGCTAGCTAACTTTTTGCTTACATTAAACAGTTTTTGTTGCTACTCCTACAGTTGCTGTGCTGTATTTACCCCATCATTGTAGATTCATGCCAGTGTATGCAGATATAAAATACAAATGACAGTATCCAAAAAGCTATCTCACTTACATGGTAGTATACACATACAAACTGCATTGGACCAACCACAATGAAATTGCATGGCTGTTTTTTTTCTTTTTCCATACAAGCCTCAGATACAGGTGCAAGTGGTGTGCTGTTCTGCCTATTACAAGTTAGATTACCATGAAAATGACTTAGGAGCTGTTATATTTTATAGCCTATAAGGTTCAAAACTTGCACCTTTGAAGCTTTGCTAGACAGTTGTGTTTTTGTAGTGTGTAACATTCTGAAAAACATAAATTAACGAACCAGTTCAGTTTTACTTGTGGTAATAGCATGTAATGAAATTTTCAGAGATTACTAGATTTACCGAACAGTGAATCTGCAGTCAATGCTAACTGAATGGGGCTTTCAGTTTCAGTTTCTATGCCCCATACATTTAGCATTGTTTACACCCTATACAGTTAGCATTAGCTACCAGTTCCTTATTCAGTTTATGTTGTGCTAAATATTCTTTTTACTTCCAAAAGCACTTGAACAACAGGGCCGTGGGTGACATGCTCTAGAGTATCCATTTATGTAATTTATATGTTATTTATTAAGACCATTATGATTTTCTTTAATCGAACACCCAAATTTCAGGTCACCTAATGGAAAGTTCTTTGAAGATGTCTTTTCTTTGATTTCTGAGAAATAGGCTAAATAGACTCTTACTGAGATCTCACCTGTTTTTCCAAGGTAATCTTCCTCTTTCCTCTGCCAATTTAAGTCAGATTCATCTTAGTATTTCAAATTTTGTTTTTCTTTGATGCAGGCTAAGGGTACGATAACACTGAAACTCAACACAGTACAATATATTTCAAGCAATGCAGCATAGCACAACACAAAAGGAGATGAGCAGAGCATCTTTTTGTGTAAATGAACTTCTGATATCCTTCAGCCTTGTGAATCAGCTGGCTGTCAGAGCTTGTGTTTTTCACCCAGTCAGCATGAGATCTGATGTGTTCACCCCAAACAAGTGCTGTTTGTCTCGGAGGGCAACAGGTTTAGTCACAGCTGCCTGGGTCTCGGCTTCCAGTCAGCCTGTTCAGTTTTTACAGAGGACTCCTTATTCAGTGTGCAGTTCTCAGTCATGTTTGTGTGAATGTGATTTCATGCATATGTGAAGTTTGTTTATTGTGCTTTATCCTCACTGACTCACAAGGCATCTGAGTGAAAAAAAAAAGTTTAAAAGTGCAAAGAACTTGATGGAAATTGCGGTTTTAAAGCAGTCAAATATTTAGTTTTTTTAGTTTTATTATTTATTAATGTCAGTGCACTGGCCTTTACAGAAGTGATATATTTAAGATTAGCTGTTAATTAACAAACAAACGGGTGAATATTTATTTAGTTTTATTTTATATGCCTAAAATAAGTGATTAATGTAGGTAATAATTACTGAAGTTGAAAAAGTATTTGCTTTGATTGACAGGTCAGACAGTTTCCCATTAGAAATAAATAATCCTAAGTCCAATTCATATATTAAAGCAATACTGTCATTTTTTGTTGTAAAAACATTGGACTAGCTACTTAAAAGGCACACAAGACCTTCTAATTCATTTTACAGAGATTTTCTGGCACTGCTAGAAGATTGTAATTGGTGTTGGATGGGAATACATTCAAGTCATGCTGTAAAGTTTTTTCTTTTATTCTATGGGTGTCCTACCCTCTACCCAGTAGGCAGTGGTGGCGTAGCAGTTAAGTAATCTGGCTAGCATGCTAGTAGCCTGGAAATTGTGGGTTTGAGCAAGGCACTTAAGCCTAAATCCCTGTAGGGGAGACTGGCCCTAGTTGACAAATATAAGATGCTTTGGATATAAGCGTCTGCTAAATGTGTAAATGTAAAGATGCACAGTGCATATCCTGAATGTCTGGTGGGAATAGCACTGATGTTTATCCATCCTTGTTTATGCCATGACTTTATGCCATCCAAATTAATCTGGAGATTTGGTACCAAAATGAACAAACTGATAGTTCTGTAATACTGTGTAGTGATGCAAAGTTACAAAGTTACGTGATGTTTGGGTCAAAGAACTTGCATGTCTGAACTCAAGAGATTCCCCCCAATATGTCGCATGCATTGTCATAGCAATCCAGCAGAATATCAGGCAGTAAATCTGGATTAGGAGACCGTCAGGTGTTTCTTACACTTGACACATGAATCATTTTAGACAACAAGCTATTAAAGGTATGGGCTCCATCATGTGTGACTCACATTTCCTGGTGGTGTCTAGCCCGCCCTGTCATCAGTTCAGAGGTCATTGAAAAGGCAAATGTAAACTGGAAACACAAAACCAGAGTTACACACTGTGTGTCAGAGAACCCTGTGCGGGGTGAGTGCACCAAGTTGCCCTTGGATGAAGCAATTCAAGCCTGAGGGAAAGAAAGGGTAGGGGTAAAGATTAAATAAAAGGGAGAGAAAGAATGAGAGACAGAAAAGGGGCAGAGAAAGAGAGCGAAAGATAGAAAGAAAGGAAAATAGAGAGAGGGGTGAAGCACAAGACAACTAGGCAATCAGGAACATCTGTTGGATACACTCCAGGGACAGAGCAACAGTTTGGCGATTGATCAGCGCGTCCGTCGTAGGCCCTTAAGGTTGCGGGTGAACTTCGAGGCTCTCAGCCGTTTAGGGTCATGTCCCCGTTACTTAGCCCTCCGCACCCCGAACCCACCCTACCCAACACAACTCCATCAGTATTTATCTAACTCTCTGTCCCGCTCATAATCACGGTCTTTGTTTGGTGGCTACAAAGTTTAATGATAGCCGTGGGGGTTCAGTACATTAGTATCTGTCACTTGGAGACATTCCTCTAAAATGCAGAGTCTACACCCACCTCCCCTCCCTGCCCGAAACCACAACGCCCTCTCACCCCTCTGGCGTGGCTTGCGTGCGCGGGTTGAACATGCGGTCATGTCCCCAAGCAGAGGTCTGTCAATCAAGGATTTTGGACCAGTCACATGGTTTTAGTCTTGTGGCCTGAGCACCTTTTTTGGCGATTTCAGAAATAGCCGATGTCCTCCGCACACACACACGCACACAGTCTTATCCTGAAAATGATTTTTCTGAAATATGTTGTGTCAAAAAAAAAAAACTCAAGGAGGAATGTTGAACAAGAACTGACTGTCATGTCAGAAATCTGTCTTAATGACAGATCAGTGACAAATTTGTGAAATAGTCTAAATATTAAATGTTTTTTGAAGCCTGCATCTCAACATCATTTCCATAGCCATTTATTGAGTTATTTATTGATTAACTTCTTACTTAAAATCTTTACTTTTGTAATCCCCCAGACTTCAGAATATTTATAGACCCAGAATATTTATCTTGTTATACCCATTTTAAGATTCATTTACTTATTGAGGCAGTATTATTGGCTTGTTTCAGTATATTTTGTCTTCAATCTTATAAAGGTAATACAACTAATTTTGAGGAATTACTAATATTTTGAGGGAAAAGTATTCTTACCAGTTGTCAGACAGACATTGAAAGTAATTGTACTTGTTTCAAGTAATTTTATCTAGTCAAGAAAGCCTATATTCAAAGTCAAATCTAACTCATTAAGATAATCACTGTTGGTGATTTCAAACAAAATGATCAGTGGCACTTGAAATGGTTTAACATGTGTCTGCGAACAGCAATATGGGGGCCAAGCATCATAATTGGACAGTGTTGCATAGACACATGTTTTTTGGTCAATGCCAATGTGACAAAGGCTCACACTATGTTTTGTGACAATCAGTTACAGATTTTCCATGATATGACCTCACATTATGTTTTGTGAGTGCTTGAAACTTTGAGTTGCTGTATTGCATTAAAGGTTCCATACATCAAAATGGCAATACTTAGCTTTTATGAAGCTTGCTCTCAACATTACGTGTGCAAACTTTTATGAATGTAAATGTGTGGCCTGTGACAATCTAGGTGTTTTTGAGAGAATCCACTCTTCCCATCATTGCTAAGACAATGACATCACAAATGTCCATGGACCGTCCCTGGGGGTTCTCCACAGTAGTCTATGACTAGGAAGTGCACTTGCATTGTCAGTGCAAAAGCTTTAAAAGTTATTTGCAAAAGTAGGACACTTGGTTTGGATCTGATCATTAATTTGTTGATGACATATAAGCTCGTAAGATGACTAGTTTTGAGCTCATTTGGCTAGTTTCTAGACACTAGATTTCAATAATAAGAAAATTAATCTTGTTATTTGCTTATTTATCTTACCACAAATACTTAAAACAAGCAATTTTTTTTAATCAAGACTTTCCTTTTTCTGTATTTTTTCTTGTCTCAAGAAGTTATTGTAAGTGCAATTTTCTTGCTGCACTGGGAGATAATTCTGAAAAGAGTGTAGGCCTTTTTTTCTTATTTTTTAAAAGGCATCCTTTTGAAGTGTATCCAATACACTAACTGTCATTTACCTGAATTATCAGTACAAAAGAGAATTTTCTCTGTATTTTCCAGCGAGTCTGACAGATTGTGATGACAGAATGAGATTGTGAGGGTGAAATATTGGTGCAGGGAGGATAAATATTGACTGACACTCAATCATGTCACAGTTATCTTATCCATCAGGTTATGCACTTCATGGAGACACATTGAAACACACATCTTCATGCCCAAGTAATGACAGCAGGGCTGCACATGCACACACACACACACACAGGTCTATATTTAAACATGCACAAAGGCGTGCGTGTGGAAATACACAATATACTCATGCAAATGTGTGCATTCACACTTACAAACACACACACACACACAGTTGTATATGTTTAAACATGCACAAAGGCTTGTGTGTGGAAATTCACATACTTACGCACACACACACACACACACACACACACCAGTCAGGACGAGACTCGAGGTAAACACATAAAAAAAAAATCTGTGGGTTTTTGACGTGGACTCATGAGAATCCACTGTCCTCACTCGCCCAAAAATTATCTTCTCTACAATCTCACCCTGGGAGTTAAGTGCTCAGCTAAAAGCATGTGTACATAAACATCGCCGCAAGAGCAAAAGAGGTTGGTATGAGGCGTTTATCTGGGAGAGGAATCACCTAGTGAGATTTGTGACCGTTGCTGAGTTTTGACAGGAGTCTTAGGCCTGCCCTTTAGATAGCCGTGTCAATAGAGCAAAACAAAACTGATCACATAAAGGTATGATGCTGAGATGCATGATATGAGATACACACAGAGCACACACACACAAACACGCACAGACACACATACATTCACACTTAATGGACATACGCACACAAACACAAAGTTGTACATACACACATTTGCTTGTGTGTGTATGTGTGTGTGTGTGTGCGTGTGTGTGTGTATGTGTATGTATGCATCTCCTTAGAGATATGCGTATGATGGACGCAATTAAAGACAATTACCGCGACAATAACAACGAATGATCGTTTGCACTTGCTCTGTGTGTCACAAGCAGCTGTTCTAATGGGCTCAAATGCAGGGAGTGTTGAGTAAGGATGGGGGGAGCAGCAGGGTGGCGATGTATATGTGTGGTGTCTGGTGGAGCAGGGTGTGGTGGGGTAAGGGCCACTTTACAGTTGATTTCTAGCCAGGCCAGAGAAGAAGAGAGCCCTAAAGAGAGAGAAGGAGAGAGGGAAGAGAGAAAGAGAGGAGCGAAAAAAGGTAACCCGATCCAGTGTGAATGGAGTGGTTGTTTCCGCGGGCCTAATTAGGCATGACAGCCGAGGCGTGAACAGATTCCCATCATTACGGCCACTAAAAGGGCCCATTAGAATCGATGCCACGCTCCGTCCGGCCAGACCCGCCGTCTCGCACGCTGGGGCTCCAACAGCCGCCATGGGATACAGTTACGGTCGACGCTAACGGGCCACACCGCACCGCAATGCATCCGCGCCTAAAAAGGAGCCAGCTCGGGAGCGGACGCTAACGCCTGAGGTAATGGAGTTGACGCCACGTTCTCAGGAAAAGTGGTGATGGGAGGGCGCGGGGGATTTGGCGTTGGGAAAAGCATATGTGTGTGAGAGAGAGGGGGTGTGTTTGTGTGCATGTGTACATATACAGTATGCAGACACACAGTATGTCAGATCCTATTTCTATCAGGATAATAAAGTACCTATCTATCTATCTATCTATCTATCTATCTATCTATCTATCTATCTATCATGTATGAAAATCAATATGTACACAAAATACAGAAATGCATGTGTGTGTTGTCGTGGACGGTGGGTGGAGGGGTGTTCTGTGTGTCTGCACACAGGCAAGAATCTGGGTGAACATAGTGTCATGTTTGTGCAAGTGTTTTTCTTTGTCCCTGTGCCCCCATGTTATTCTGATTGTGAATAAGAAGTGTCTATGCTAAGTGTGAGTAGATGACAGACTTGGCTGTTTCACAGCATCACTACAGCTAAAGTGCAGAAGTGACTGACACTTGATGCTTGCTCTCTCACTCTCGCTCTCTCACTCTCGCTCTCTCTCTCCATTCCTTCTGAACCTTCTGAAGTGCCTCCATCAATCCTAGAGGACCCCCATATCCTCCCCAACCTCTCTCCCCTCGCTCTCCCATCCCATGCCTTTGCTTTGCCTCATTGATCTGTTGGCTTCCTGGGAGGCGGCACTGGAGCACCACCCCCTGACCACCCAGCGCCTCCTTCCCCCCCGACCGATGCTGCTGACACTGATGCTCCCGCCATGGTCGCCACAGAGACAAACCCCAACCAACTCCTGGCGCCATTGATACACTCTCCAGCACTCCCATCCAAAGGGGCCATCCACCCCCACACTAACACACACACACACACACACACACACACACACACAGACACATACCATCACCACCACCATCATCCTCTACCCACTGGATCACAAGTCAATCCAAACCCGCATAATTCAGGCTCAGGTTACATCAACACCAGCACAGCGTGAAGCGAGATGTGAAAATGAATTGCATTGTCTGTGTGTGTGTGTGTGTGTGTGTGTTTGTGTGACAGATTAGCTTCTGCACACTGAAGCTAGTTTGAGGCATGTGGATAGTGGAGGCCATTACACCCAAAAGCTGTGGAGTCACGCTTTCTCGACGCGCCTGTCTCTGCTGACACCTCAGCTAATCTCTCGTGATATGCTTGTTATTGCAGGCCGCAGTAGCGGAACGGGCAGCAGGTAACATAGTTTCCTTCTGACAGTAAGCGCCCCGGGTAATCCTTGTTTGACAGGGCCTGAGTGCATACCTCGACGCAAGGAGCATCCAGCCCAATCCATCTGCACGACAGCCTCGCACCTGCTCTGACATTTACATGCACTTTGTATCACATACACACATGCACTCAGACACACACACGCACACAAAAAAGGATACATTCGAATGCACACTCAGGCACGTGTGTGCACATACACACACACACACAAACACACACATATAGGTGCATACACAAAGCAAATAAAAACACACGCAAGTCACACAAAGGTGAACACATACACACTCTGTCATGCTCACACCTTCACACACACACACACACACACACACACACACAGACCATTATGAGGACACTGATGCCATATAACTACAAATCTCACAGATTGTGTGTTTTGAGAGCTTTGGAAGTGTAGACAGGAACAGTTTTCAGAACACAGCTTCCCTCAGGCATTTGTTTTAGGTTTAGTGTGACAACACTGCGCCTGACAACACCACTGTCCGGGGCAGGGGGAGGGTGTGTTTGTGTGTGTGTGGTAATGTATGTGATGTGTTGTGGTGTATTGCGTAGTGCCGTGTTGTGTATTTTCATGAGGCAAATGCCCTGAGGTAAAAAAAGAAAAGCCGAAAAACGGAGGGACAGAGAGAAAGACAGAGAGAGAGTGTGGAAGAAGGTGAAACAGCAAGAGAGGCAGAACAGAAATGAGAAAAGAAGTGTGGACTAAGAAGAAATAAACAAGTAAATGGAAACAGAGAAAGAAAGACAAGCTTGGAGTACAGAGATCAGAGACTAAGTGGAAGCCTGATCCACAAAGCAACACCGCTGAAACACACACACACACACACACACACACACACACACACACACACTTAAGACAGAGAAGCTGAGAGACACACTGAGGGAGGAACATGAAGAGTCAAACCCTTATGGATAGAGTGATGACAGAAGCATCAAGAGAGAGAGAGAGAGAGATGGAAGGGAGGGAGAGCGAGAGTGAGAGAGAGGCAGAAAGACTCGTTTGGCGCCTTGGTTGCAGTAGCGCCCGTGGTGAGGGAGATAAGGGCCTGCTGAATATTTCATGGCCGTGACTGACAGCTCCTGAGGGTCTGGGAAGAGCCGTGGCGCCCACTTTACAGCCCCAAGGTAGAGCTCAGACGCAGGGAGAGCCTCGGCATCCGTGCGCGTCATGTGACAGAGGCGCTCGAGCCTTGCCCTACCCTTCCCCCTAACGCTGCCAAGCACACACACACCAGGCACATATTCACACCTATACATACACAACAGAGACTTCCATACACATAGACACACACACAGACACATACATGAACACATATAAACCGTTTCAAAAGAACTTCCATGTTAACATTTAATAGCCCCATCTACAGGGATAGATTTTCTGATTCTGAGTTCTGATTAAAAATTCTGGGTCGTCTGTTTACATGCAGGAACATTTTATTCTGATCAGACGTTAAGTGATCATATGACTCAGGCACATATTTCCCCCTTTTTAAAATCACCTCAAAATGGTAATCAAAGATGTCTTTTCAGTGCAGCCAGGAGGTAAGCAAAGGAAGTTTGCTCATCACACTAAAGTAGGCAAGTTGTGGATGAGAGTTGAGCACAGTAAACTGCCGACAGATGTCTCAGAAAACAATTATTACCTTGGTGAAGATATCACAAGCCTACATGGTCCCATAGTTGTCATTCAGGCATTGTTTTTGTTTTACCGTTGGAAGCATTGATTTATATATAGTAACTTGGCTAGTAATGTTACCTAGCGTTGTCAGCTAATCCCTGTGTTTCAGTTAGATCTGTAGACACTGCCAGCATGTTTTTTTTTTGCCGCAACAAGAGCTAAGTCAAAGTTGTTGAAATTAAGTGGTAGGAAAAGTAAGGTTATTAATTAAAGGCACTCTAGGCAACTCTAGCGTAGGTTCTGCAGTTACTACATTTGACCGGGTCGAGGAAATGAAACAAAACACATTTATTACCAGTCTATCTAGTCAACGTAACGCACGAAAATGTTGATGATTCCTATTGTTTGGTTTGCGAGTAAATTCACATGGATTGGTGAAAATGTACAATGTTATTTTTTGCTATTTTTTTTTTTTAATCGTACTGTAAGGGAAGCTCTGGTGCTAAAAATAATCACAGTCTTGCCTGGTATGCCTTTAAGACTGGAACGATTATCTGCCTCCAGAATGATGTTACTTCAAAAGGGGTCTATATACAAACCCAAACATGGCGACAAACACACTGTACGCAGATTCATACACATTCAAGCACGGTCACACACATACACGCATTTGCAGGCTAGCAAGTCCACACCATTTCCCTTTCTCTCTCTCTCTCTCTCCCTCTCTCTCTCTCTCACACACACACACACACACACACAGAGTGAAAGATGAAGACGCCTCTCTTAATCAGAAACCACTTGAGAGAGACACAGGACCCTAAGCTAGCACTATTGGAGACTCCACTATTGTCTCTAGTATTTGGTTTCCATTGATCCTTAAAATCCATAGTCTGCTCTCCTCTGTTTGATCAACACGTGTGTCGCTGGCCAGGCGTTCTTCTCACAACCAGTGGCACCTTCCGTTCCCTCTCTCTCTCCTACCAAGTCAATCCAAAGTGACATGGGCATTTTTTTATTTTTTTTTTTTGGTTGCACTATGGTCACTTGGAAACCAGAGCTCCAAATCAGTCACATCTCATCTGGAGTTTTTCATGATGGAAAACAAAGTTAGTTCCATGTTCTTAGAGGTCGGGCTCAAGCTAACGTGGCCCACAAATACCTAATTTCCTTGAGTCTTCTCCAGAAAGATGTCAAAGAGAAAGAGAGAGAGAGAGGGAGAGTTGTGGTATTATCAATATAATTGGTGCGCATTAAGGACATATGGACATTTTTGAAGAGCTGACAAACAGGCCAGCAGCCGCCACTCTGGTAGTGGCTTCGGAATCCGATTGCACTTGGCAAGCATGTCGGTCCCTTTCTCTCTTTTCCCCCTCGCCAAAAAAAAAAAAAAAAATTCTCTGTGATCATCTCTGACAAAATGTGTTCTCCTAAGCTGCTCAATCCCTTTTTTCCTTCCTTCCTCCCATTTCTCTTTTCCTCTCTCTCCCCCTCTCCTTCTGGGTTGTTCTTAATCATTAGCGCTGACCACACCGCAGTCAAGGATGTCATTTTTTTCCCCCCATTCTCTGTAACATGTGTTGGCACAACACTTTAGGCAGAATCAACAGTATAATCAGCTTCAGAAAAACTTCCAACATTTCTCACAAGCCCTCTCCCAGCATATTACAGCTCAGAGAGGAACTCTCTTAAGCCTCTGGAAAATAATTTGGGAGGCAAAGGAAAAAAAATGGCTGGGGAAAGAAGACAAAAAAAAGGTATAAAAAAAAAAGGATGCCTTCCTGTCACTTCTGAACAGATTTGCCGGTGATGAGATCATACTTTGCAGATTGCTTTCCCGTGAGGCTCCTTGGCACACGTGCTTTGGGATGCACAGCATCTTTCTTTTCTCTTCTTCTTACTCTCTTTTCCTCAATTCCCCCCTATTTTTTCTTTTCTTTTTTTCCCTTCCCTTCCTTCTTCTTCAGGAGGCCACGGCGGCTCCTCTAATCAGTCCTGACACTTAAGGCATGGACGGCGTCAGGGACGGCTAACTCCAAACACACGCGGGCTTGAGTGACACCCTGTCCACTTCACGGCTCAACCCCCATCCCCACCCCACAATCATCATGTTTTTTTTGTTTTTTTTTTGAGGGAGAGAGAGAGGGGGGGGTGAGGTGGGGTCTAGGTGATTGGTGGGGAGGTGGGTGGGGTGGGGTTGCTGAAATGGCTTCCAGAGCCCACGCCAAAAAATCCATCACATCTTGAGCACATCCAGAGGTCAAATAGAATGACGAGGCCTGGGGTTCATCCTGAAGGGGCCAAACACCCTGTACCCCCTCCCTCCTCAGCCATCCCACCCTGCTTTCCTCCCCTCACCATCCTCCTCCTCCTCCATGAGGAGGAAGCCAGAGGTCTCGCCTAAACAAACTCAGGCTCCTGGGCGCACGTGGCCCCACAAACGTTTCCTGACTTGAGATCAAGTCGCCTCAGATTGTAGCTTTGAATACTGATGGACTGCGACATGTCAAACCACCCTCCTGTGCAGTATCGTGATGAAGGTGAAGGCTAAGACTGAGTTACCTGTGAATGTCTGTGTGTGTGTGTGTGTGTGTGTGTGTGTGTGTGAGCTGTTGCCCTCTGCTTCAACATGTAAATCTGTACACTGCTGGACGCAAATAATTACCCTGGTATTTTGACATATTGAACAGCTGGAAATGTTTCAAAGACTATGAATGTGCCTTTCTTGTTGTATCAAAACGTTAGAGAGTGCCCTCTTCACCCTTGCTATATTGCTACATGAGGTGAGTTCTTTGATGTGGAAATGTGTTTGTTTAAGAGGCATATTTGCCTTGTGCCGTTAATAAATCTCACTGGGAACTCGCTTGACGCCTAACACCTTCTATCTGGGGCTCTATAGACCTCGACTGTACAGCAAGGATCAAGTCCTCGGACTCAGCTGGCTGTCAGGGGCAGAAGAAGAAGGGTCTGTGCAAGCGCAGAGTTGTCAAACTTAAAGCTTTTTTTCTGCATGTGTAAATCAGCTTCTAATTGAAAAGTCAACGCAGCCTTAGGAGAGAGCAAGAGGCAGGGGGGCCATGGCGCAAACAGACGAATCAGGAGCCGCCGACGGGGCTAATACTTCCACCCCTGGGTCACGTCCTGTCTGCTTGGAAATGACGATGATGGAGACTTATGTATTGTTTGTTTTACTTTCGGGGTGAGAACATATTTCACGCCAGGGAGGTGACAGGCCAGGATGAGTTATGGCTATGTGGGAGGAGGAAACGCGATACTCTGGGGAGAAGAAAAAACTTTTTAAAAGTGATTCCCTGACTGCTCTGTCATCCTACAGGCAGGACAGGACTTGTTCATATAGACACTGGAAGAAACCAAATGAAGTAATTTTGGCCTGTCATATTTGACTGTTTGTTTACTGTTTATTGAGGCATATCCATAACGATCAAGTGTGCTGAATGGTGGTGGTAGATAGGATACCATAGTGTTTGTGAACAGACCAGAATGCATCATAGAAATGGACATAACTTAAGAGTTCAATCAGTTGAATTATCAGCACCTTTTCAGCACCATTTTCCCTATGGTCTGATTATAATAATTCTGTGACAATCTGTAAATAGTCTGTACGATAAATAACCTTTACCTGTGTTCTACTTGATAACCTGTGCTATTCAGAAACATCTGCAAATATTTCAGGTTTTCACTAAGAATAAAAAAAAGAAAAAGAAAGACTTTTCAGGTCATGACTATTAAAGTGTAGCATTGTTGAGCTTGTCATTTTCACTCATGAAGCCAATAAAACTGATAAGTTGCATCTTGGCATGCAGAACGATCTCGCCTTCATGAGATAAAGGAAACTGGCTGACTCATCTTGAATATGTAGGCCAAAGAAATATCTCACACTTTAAATCTCAGCAGGTAAATCATCTTTTGCTAGCAAGTCAATTCTTATCCACACACACACACACACACACACACAGAATCACTCACACCCACATGCATGCATGGCTGTTACTAAAATAAGTTTTAACAGAACAACTCCTGGGTGTACAGATGTCTCTACTTTGTCTGCTGCACTCCCACACAATGGAAAGGTGTCAAACACGTAACTTTCAAAATTCAAAGGGTCCTATATGATGGGCAAAGTACAACAAAAGCACTTATAGGTAAACTATGAAAACTTGAGGAAATTTGCCAATTTAACTCCATGGATAAGATATCAAGTGCAAACACCAGTTAGTCAACTCTGTGGCCCCCCATGGCACACAATATCATTACTTCATGTGGAATATCAGAGTTCATGAACTTTACTTGTTGACAAAATTATACACTTTGCTTGCCATTTAAATAAGGCCCCATGGAGTTAAATCCATTTAAAAGGCTGTAAGTTTTATTAGCATGTTATTGTTAGCATAGATTATGGATTGCAGCCAGTGCAGATTTTAGGTGCAGGGTACAATGCAGAAGCTATTTGGGGAATTTGTTAGTGGCTAATTGCAGATGTAGGAGCACAGAGCACAGGAGTCTTTGTTTTGTCAAAGCAGCTATTTTCACGATAACCATCAAGAATAACAGTGAGCTTAACTTTACTAAAAGCTATCACTTACGTCATCATCTTTAATAGCTAAAAAAAGCTCACGTCCCGAACAGCTACTTATTAGCCGCTAATGCAGTGAGGAGAACAATGGTGTTTGGCAGCTGATAGCTCTTTATTGTTCTGAATATCATGCAAAAGTATCCCCTCATTGCCTTCCCATTGACTTGAGGGCTATTTGCGGGAGATGACCTCATGAGTGGCTCGCACGCGTGTTCTCACAGACAAAAGGCCACATCATGTGAATGAGAAAAACAGAAGACCTGGAACCCAATTCAGAAACTATCAAAGAGGGACTCCACACTGCTAACGGCATCCGCTAACATTACTGTCGCACATGCGCACTTATGCTACGGTGCGTGAAAGGAGTCAAACAAGTGAAACCGCAACATGCCGGTCCAAATGGAAGGCGGGTCACGCCAAGGGCATGATGGTAACAGGGCAGCTAACGGGTTAAACATCCCGTGCTTCACACTGCAGCAGCACATGGGAGCAGTTGAGAGCCTTGTGCTGCTTCTGGATTGCTTCCACTGCGCTATCAGCTGAGCACTGGTGATAAGTGACTTAGCAGGGAGCCAGAACACACGCCCATTCAGCTGAAGAAGAAGAAGAAGAAGAAGAAGAAGAAGAAGAAGAAATGGAGCTTCACTGCAGAGGTCACGGAAGTTCCATCCTGTTCCATTCCACGCCACCACCGCCTATCCCACCCACCACAACCTCTCTCCAAACAGGAACTATACATCACGTCTATATGTTCTCTCACCCCCTGACTAAAGTCCTTGTGGTCAAATAGCATTATGAAGACAGATGGATGTGAGCTGCGAATGTGTTTTGAAGCAGTGCCGCTCAGTAGTGGCTAGTCCTGGGTTTAGCTCTCTGAGGGCTTTCGGACTTTGCTGTCTTGGGCTTTGTGCTTTGTGTGTGTGTGTGTGTGTGTGTGTGTGTGTGATGTAGAAGTGTTTGTGTATGTGTGTGAGTGTGTGTGTGTCTCCCAGAGAGAGAAAGAGAGAGAGAGAGAGAGAGAGAGATGTGTGTGTGTGTACATGTGTGAGACTGTGTGAGAGCAAGCTGGGTTAGCTCCTTGGCTCTTTCAGCTCTGCTCTGTGTCTCCTTCACCTCATCACCCTGTGCGTGCTGGAACTCAACAAGGCAAGGAGGTGAGCCTCACTCCCTAGTCTGCTGGATTTTCATACAAGCAAGGCTGTGTTTGGGTGTAGGCATGTGCGTGTGTCAGGTGTGTTTGTGTGTGTATGTGTATGTGTGTGTGTGTGTGTCTGCATGTCTGTATGTCTGTGTGTGTGTGTGTATGTTGGAATGTATGTGTCTGTATGGTTGTGTGCTGCGTGTTGGGTGTATGTAAATTTGGATAAGTCTATATTTACGTTTATGGACACAAAAGTGTGTTTTGTTCAGCAGTCAGTGTGTGTTTGCTTGTCTTCTGTGAGTTTGAGACTGAGAGGGAAACACAGGGATATAAAAAGTGAGTGTGGACATGTATTGGGAGGTTCTCTCTCTATGGTGTGTGTATGTGTGTGTGTGTGTTTGTGTGTGTGTAGGGGGGGCATTAATGCACACATCCACATATCTTTAATAATATGGAATGTTTATAACACCAGGGCCAAGACCCTGCACGCACACACCGTCTCACTCACACACACATGCACAGACAGACACACACCCCTCTAAACTTCAGATGAGTGTTGCTGGGCTTTGATCATCATTCACAGGTCACCCTCTAGGCAGCGTTAAAAATCTCTCTCTCTCTTTCTTTCTCTCTTTCTCTCTTCCGCTCTTTCCCTCATTCTTTCTGTCTCTCCCTTTCTGCCTTACTCACCACATTTTCTCTCTCTCTCTTTCTTTCTCTCCCTCTCTCTCTTTTCCTCTCTAAGCTCATTCTTTGACTCTCCCTTTCTTTTCTTTTTATATCCCTTATTGCCTTACTCACCCCATTCTCTCTTTCTCTCTCTCTCTCTCTCCACCTCTTTCTTTCTTTCCCTGGGCCTTACTCACCCCATTCTCTCTCTCTCTTCTTTCTTTCTCTCCCTCTCCCGCTCTCTCCCTCTCTCTCTGCCTCACGGCTCTTAGCCAGGCCTGCCAGTGTGGGCCGCGGGGTGTTTAGCTTTTGGAGGGATCCTAGTTTCCTCCTCTAATCATGACATCATCCTGCCTGAATAAGTTAAAGATGTTGCCAGGATATAACCCCACTTCCTCACCGCTCCTGCCACAACGTGGCCGCTCCGAACCTCCCTAGATTAGACGTGTTGCCCAGCAGGAAACCCTGGCCGTTGCCACGGCCAGTGAGATAATCTCACCGGAAGCTCCGGCCAGCCAACTCAAAAACAAGACACATAATATTAATGATAATAATGATAATAATATAATCTGTTTAAAAAGCCAGATTGAGCTAGAGTGCGTTGATTCTTCTTCCAGCTGGTGTGTTTTGTTTTGGTTGTGTATGTATACGTGTGTGTGTGTGTGTGTGGTGTGTGTTGGAGGGTGGTTGTGGGTGTGTGTGTGCGCCTGTGATGCATGCAAATGTGTTAGTCAGTCATGTTTTTATTAGAACAGAGAGGGAAGATAATGAATTCTAAAGTGTATTTCTTTGCACTGTGTATTTGATTTGGGTGCATTATTGTCTGTGTAGCCTATGTCTATATGCTTGTGTGCAGACTGATTATTATTATTATTATTATTATTATTATTATTATTATGCATGTCAACATATTCATTCTTGTATACACAGCAATGAAATATGCGTTGGGTGTTCCCATATGGTCCTTTTGGTGCATAGTGCATGAGGTAATTCAATAGCGGAGGGTAAGTTGACTTGAAAGCTGCCTTCCCCAGTGACATGATTAAAGGCTTGCCGTGATTAGGGGTGAAGAGCAGACATGGCCCCTTGCCTTGTCAATAGTGGTTAGGATCACCGGTATTCATTCAGCCACTTTCTATCCCTCAATCTCCGTAACCCCCCCACCCCCATCTCACACACACACACACACACACACACACAAACACATGCGTATAGACACACTCAGTCAGATGCAGACACACACACACACAATCTCGCACATACAGATACACCAGTACAGATACACATTTTAGACAATTTAAAAAATGAATCATGCACCATGCGCACACACACAAATACGTGCACATACACAGACAGGCATAAAACATATACACATAAAATGCCCCTTTTGTCTGACATTATTTGCATGGTTCAACAATGGGGCATACACACAGACAGACACACAAACACATACACACATTTTAAAAAATATATCATGCACCATACGCACACACACAAATACACAAACATACACAGACAGGCATAAAACATGTACACATAAAATGTCCCTTTTATCTGACATTATATACACGCTTCAACAATAGGGCATACACACACACACACACAGACACACACACATATACACACACACACAAGTGCATGTTCATCATCAAGGAAACATGTCCGTTTGAAATGCATTCAGACATTTAAATTTGATTCAGTAGTCAGTGACTAAAATAGATTTATGAATTTGTTTGCTTTTGATTGTATCACATTTTCATTTTATGCATTGTAATATTTTTAGTATGTCTCACACAGTACTGTAAGCACTCGCAGTCATTTGCTGTTTTGATTTGTAGATCTAGTTAGCTGTTGACTGAACTCCAACTTCCATTAGTTTCAAGATTTCTTCTCTCTTCTCTCTTTGACACTTTTACTAGCTTAAATTTATTATTGTTTTGGTAATTTAAAACTGAATCATAGATCTCCCAGCTAACAGAGGACATTTAGATGAGAATCTTCACAGAGTTTTTAAAAGAACCAGAGAGACAGAGAAAGAGAGAGAATGGAATCAGTTCAAAAAGAAACAAGACTCAAGTCCTTTTCCAGACATTAGATTGCATTCTACTGACTTACACAAATAATGGCCATTACACGTGAGTATGCATAACTCCTTCGTAAACCATGAGTTCATGAAGGGCTTTTTTTATTTTTTTCATCTCCAAAGAATTCCTGGAGGGCAGGATTCTGGATTTCTCTGGGTGCCATAAATAGAAGATACATTGTGTTTACATTGTGTGTGCACTTTTGTCACCAGTTTCCGAGCTTCTCCAGAATCCCCCAAGGGCACAAAAGCCTGGCGGTTCTCTCAGCTCAGCCGGACATCTTGAGGGAGCACATCAATAAAACAGGCAAACTGCATTTGGCACAAACATCAATGTATGTTTTCCATAAAGTGATACTTCATGAGAATTCGTTTATTAGAATTTTTTATATGTTACGTGATATGTTTTTTTTTTTACTACAGTCTTCTCCTTCAGGCAACAGGCAAGAACATCCTCTCCAAACCCTGGCATGACAGAGTACTGTTTCATCATAGTGTTTTTGTTGCTCCGTTGTCTCACTGAGCCAAACAGTTTTACGATATTGACGTTTTTTCTTAAATGACTTATTTGACATGTTCATCATAATTCTGTGACTGTGTGCGTGTGTGTGTGTGTGTGCTTGTTGTATGCGCTTGTGTTATGTAACAATGTGTGCAACTGTTGTGCTGAAATTAGTTTTGCAGATACTAAGCATGACCTTTGCAGCACTTTTTCCTCATTCTGGTGAAGTATGTCTATTCTGAAATGAGTAACGGTCCAGATACAGACGCACTTGTGACTGATATATTCTAAAATGTGTTTTGGCTTTTGATTGTCCTTAATTTGAATGTAATTGTACAGCACTTTTTATTATTATTATTATTATTATCTGTTCTCTTTTTCTCTTCTCTCTCTCTCTCTCTCTCTCTCTGTCTCTCTCAGGAGCTCTCTCCAGTCATCGCAGAAGAAGAAAAACTGGTCCCAGGCTGGGGAATTCTTTATGGCCTGCTGTTCACGGCCTCTATCGCGTAGACAGTTGGGCGCCCTGTACAGTCCGAGATCAGAGGCCTTGATAACCTGGCCCTTGATTTATGGACAGCGCGGCTTTTTTTCTCAATCACCTAATGAGGGCAACTGGATTGTTTACATGTTTATTAAATACCTAGAACCAGCTGCGACTCGCAGGGCACACCGCATTTGTCATATAACGTCTCTGTTTCCGCTACTGGCTCCCCTACCCCCTTCAAGTTAAGCGGCTCAGGCAAAATCAAATTTCTATAACTTTTGCGTTTTACATCCTGTTTTAGACGGACTGACCTTTTAAAACGTTTTAAGCGCAAAGGGGCTGGGGGGATGGGGGGGTTAGAGGGGGTGTGGGGTACGGGGGTGTAGGTGGCGTAGGAGAAGGGTGATTACCAGCCTGCTCAAGAATGCACTCATTGTCCCATTTAGGTTGAATAATGTAGTGACAGACGTTTTTATGGTAGAACAATTAGATCAGAGCTTGCCTGGCCTGTGTCTGAATGTTTGAAATGCAGCATTACAACCTGTGCACACCCACTAATTATGAACTAATTATCTCATTACGGCGTCCGTCATCCAGTCATACATTGTTCATAAAATAATATGAAGTGCATAAAACTATGGAGAGTGTCATTTCAACTGTTTAGTTTGATTGACTTGTGTGGCACAGGCAGGAAACTGTTCAGAAGGAGAGGGGGATTGGCTGGAGGTTAGGGTGTTGTTTGCGGGGGGTGGGGTGGGGGCGGGGGGGCGTTCTCAAATCTGTTCCTGCTAAAGCTTTGGTTTCATTAATGGTTGCCTCGGAACAGCAGTAACAGAAGTGATCCTTCAAGGGGGAAGCTTGTCCTTTTTCAATTTCAGAAACCAAGACAGGCCGAGATGGAGGCCTGGCATTGAAAGGAAAGGCTCCAACAACACAAAGGAGTGATTAACAAACACAGTCGCCAGATAGCCCTGCTTTAACCATGTGCACTGGATGTGGAGCAAAATGACAAAGAAAGATCAAGAGGGAAAAAAAGGACCTGCACATTTGCTTTCCTTCACTCTTTCAGCTGACTAGCTTTAAACGGCACTGTTGTCTGTTTGCACCCCCCCTTCCATCCCCAGGCCGCCCCATAACCCCCCACTCTGCCCCACCCCCCCACGAAGAATTTCTTTGCCGTTCTCATTACGGGAGGTCATGCAAAGTTTTCTCAGTAGGGGCTTGCCTTCCCTGGGGCCCTTGCAGCCAGCCAAGCCTGGAACTCTCATGGAACTGTACTTACAGCCAGCCTTTGGCTTCAGTTACCGGGACTTTAACATTTAACAGCTCTCAGTCGACCAACATAAACAAGCTACTTGCAAGCCCCCTTTTTTGGTGTGTGTAGGGGTGTGTGTCTCTGTGTGTGCTTGTTTATGCCTCAGTGTGTGTGTGTGTGTGAGGGAGGGAGGGAGAGTCTACTAGTGTGTGTGTATGTGTGTGTGTGTGTGTCTGTGTGTGAAAAAAAGAGTGTCTGTTTGCATGGGTGTGTGTGTAGAGACACTTTTAGGAACAGTGCTCGGTGGAAATTAGATCTTGTAATCCCTGCTATTCGTGCTCTCTTAAAAGTGAGAGGAGGGGACAAGTGGGGGTAATGGGTTTTACTGCTGTGGCGACAGGGGGGCTTTAGCGGTGAGCATATCTCCTCACTCACGGTCGTCCATTCCACTGCCTGTGAAAAAAAGAAAAAAAAATCAAGGACCCTTACCAACACCACCTTTATCACACCCTTTCCCATCAGAGATTTTTTTTCAACAGTTGTTTCAAGCACCTGGGAAAGATTCCCTTGCAATTCCAAAAAAAAGTTAATGTGCAACAGGCAGGCATTTTCAGAGAGGAGGCCAGTAGTGATGTGTGTGTGCATGTACGTATGTGTGGAGGGGGTTACTGAGGGAAGTGGGGTGGCTCCTTGGCCTTGTAAAACCTTTTGCACACCAATTCCTCTTTCCATCGGAGCTGTGTAATTGTCAGTTTTTCTTTAAAGGAACAGGGTTCAGCTGCGTGCTTGTGAGGAGTTCCAGAGTAGTGTATTTTCAGCACTGCTTGGAACCGCAGCCTCCCCCCTCTGAGAGATCCCAGGGAGCCGGTGCCCTGCTCACAAAGTGGCATGCTATGCATGTGGCAAACAAGCAGTGGACAGTACACACTCCTTCAGTCCAAAGATGTTCCCAAGAAGACTCACCGTGATTGGGGTCAGCTCTATACTCTTTTCCCCGCAGTTCACATACCTAACATCAAAGACAGAATCATTTTCAGTTGAATAATAACACTGGAAAATTATTGTTTTTAACGTAACATTCATCCTTAATGAGATCATTACAATAAAGGGCTCTGTTGTCACTAGTATATTTCACTCGTGGGCTATGTTTACATCGATATGCCAGCACCTTTTTGTTGTATTCAACAGGCACTTGAAGTGCACAATGGAAACAGCCCCTAATAAAAACAAACCATTCTCACTTCCTCAGAGGCAGTCCACCTGGGAGTCGTGAGCATTTCGGGTCACTGGTCCTTCTAATGACCCGCATTCTTGCTGAGCTTGACCTTTTGTATCCCTCGTCTGCCCCCAACACCACCCACCCCCACCTACCCCACCTCCACTTACTTCTCATGTTAAGGATCGACACCTTGTGCTGCAGGTTAATTCAATTCGCACCCAATCAGGACTGGCGCTGAAAACTTTGTCCAGACACGAGGCCTTGAGCTAAACCAGAACTCTGGAGCCACCATGGTACCTTCCCATGACCTACTAATGGCTTCTGTACCACCCGGTATCGATATAACTGCACTACCGGGCGCCTTGCTCTCTCTGAATAACAACTTGACTGTCTCTGGGGAACTGCTTACCTAATTAAAGAATACAAAAATCTAAGTTAATTACAGAGTGACTTCTACATGTCTTTGATGCTATTACTGTTGTCATTTTCAGGATTATACTTGAGTAAATTAACGAACTCTGGAACAGTTTCTAGAGCAGTTTCTGATTATTGCTCATTTTATAGTGCCATGACCTTGGCTATGGCATTTAAGCCCCTGACAACTGAAAAGTTTGAGCAACTTTTATCTTTTCTGACGCTGTTTCTGACAATCGCTTGTTTTATTGTGAACGTGACCTTGGGCTGTAGCGCATATTCCTCAGACATGGGTCTCAAGCTGATCTGCCTCCTCCACCCAACCCTGTGTCCGCCGCCCCACGAAGTGGCACGGAGAGGCGGCCGACGGCGGCGCTCCCGACAGGTCTCTCAGCTCCCCCTCGGCAAATCACTCACTTGCATACAATTACCTTCCCTCTCCCTTCCTGCGCGAGGCCTGGGCGCGAGTGTCGCCCGTCTGCCTGCCATTGTGTGCTAAATTTAGGCCCATTATATTAGAGGCAACAAACGAGGCTCGCTTGGGCAGAGTCACTTTCACATTAGTGGCTGCACCATGGCCCCCACGAGGGGACGTCTTCCCCTTGCCATGGATCAAAGGTTCCCTCTATTGTAATGGACTTCCCCTCTTTCCCCTTTTAGCTCCCTGGGCTGTTGTTTCTTCTCGCCCTGCTCGGCCCTCCTGTCGCTCGGGCGGGCGGGCGGCCCGCGACTCCCGACCCTCCTCCTCCTCCTTCTTGGACAGGACAGGACAGTATGTGCGAGTGTGTGTGTGTGAGTATATATGTGTGTATGTGACAGGCGACCGTGAGAAGCTGACCTTTTTATCGCACCTTGTACAGAACCAGATATTATATTGAGGCGGAAGACCTTGTAGAGTCCTGTGGTCCTCACAAACATACGCACAAACATACGCACACACACACACACACACACACACCTTTCAGAAAGCTCAGGTCTGGATTGATGACAAAGACTAACATCACACGTTGTAAGACATGTTTTTATGGTTTATAGATGAGCACTTGGAGATGCAGTTAATGTTTCTCTGAAGTCAATTTTGGAGCCATACAGATGATACAGGCTTGTTTTAGACTTATTCTTGCTTATTTTGGACAAGCAATTCCCTAGTTATGGTTGGCCTGCTAACCTTGGAAGGATTAGGAAGTATTGCTCAAAGCATGATTTAATAATGGCATTTATTCCTTGGTGGATATGCTGTCTCTCTCTGTGTCTCTCTTTCTCTCTCTCTTTTTCTCTGCCTCCCTTTCTCTGACTGTCTGTCTGTCTATCTCTTTCTTTCTCTCTCTCTTTTTAAATATGCCTCAGGCCCGAGAGGATATCAGTGATGGAGGATTTCCCGGTGCTGAGCTCAGCATCTTATCTGCTCCTTGGAGTGAAGCCTTCCCAGACTCTGCATTGCTATCGCAGGTCTAGCCCCGCTCATCCACCCCCCACCACCACCACCAAACACACACACACACACACACACACACACACACACACACACACACAGGGCATGGGAGAGACTTCCTGGATGCATTTCAACCCTCTGGCTCCAAGACATGCTGCTCTGATCCAGTTGCTATTTACAGTGCTTTTGCTATCATCCACCCTGCTGTTGAAATTATGCAACGAACAAACTCAGTAGTGCACACTGCAGCCATCAGACTGATGTGGTAAACAAACACAAGTTTTGGTCACATAAAGAAGCAGACAGCATTGGGTGTAATCTACATGAAGCCGACATTGCCAAATCAAAGCACAGTTTTGTTTCTGGTCTTCTGGTATAACATTCGTCTTCTTCTAAATAACAAGTCCTCTTGTACATTTAGAAAGGACAAGCAACTTTTTAGGGTTTTGCAAGTTGTTCTATTCTTCTGTACACCCTATGATTATGGTCACAGCAAACAAACACTCTAAGCATTCGTGTATTCTAAGAATAAATTAAAATGATGGATTTTGACTCGTTTGAGTTGGTGTTGCTGTATTGTACTTGTACTTATACAACTTGTACATACAACAAATCCACTCCATTCTATGTCACAAAAACTGGCATGTAGTGTCTTCATTCAAGCCTTTCACTCGGCCTGTTAGAGACATTTTCTCTGACCTCTCTCTCTCTCTCTTTCTCTGACAGTCTGGCGGCGATGGCAACAAGGGAGGGAGGAGCAAAGAGGCGTTTTTACAGGCGAACCGAGCATAACCTCCGTGCTACTGGCCGGCATGCCACGGCCTCTAATGAAACACCCTTTAAGCCGTCTTGAGCCCGAGCGGTTATGGTTAGTGACATCACTCCCGCGAGGCTTTTGATGCTGGCGTGTTTACAGACTGAGGCAGCAAGTGATTAAAGTTTTTCCTTGTCAGAAGTTTCGCGCCCGGCCACTGTTGCCGTTTGACACTTTAAACAGTGCCACGTCCATGTGAGCGTATGCGTTCAGCCATGGGAGTAGCTGCTTTGGCAGCGAACTCGATTCGACGACGCGAAGAACGTACAATCGGCTTGTTTGTTCTCTCTGCTGGCCGCACAACGGGCCACGTATCTTGTCTCAGAACCTGAACCTTTACTCCACGTTTAATAAGGGTAAATTAGACCGTTATGCCTCCAATTTCATTGGTCTAACGAGCTAAGACGCTTAATAGCGAGACAAACATCATGATCTGTTTAGGGCAGCCCTTTCAAGTGGTTCTCCTCGCCCTCATTTGAGCTTTTGTTCTCCTACGACAGAACATAAACATGGGAATATAAACCTGGGGTAATGGGTGATGTCACGAAAGGCTCTCGCTCAAGCGCCCGGCTTTTACCAGACACACATATATATATACAAAAACAGCCTTCGCTGTTGGCCTGAGCTCAAAAGGGCACTGACACACTCACACACACACACACACACACACACACACACACACAAGTGCGTGTGTGCGCTCACACACACACACAGATGCTCACACACACGCACATATATATACACCCATGCGCACATATACACACTTGTAAATGAGAGTCAGAGCAGGCTGTATGAGTGTGTGAGTGGGGGGCAGATAGGCAGTGGTAAAAGCGTGTGTCTCCAGGCTCTGATTCAGTAATTAGGGTACTGTGAAGGTGAAAGGGACGCGCCCTAACTTCTCATTAAAAAAAGAACCTTGCAGTGGCCTAGCAGGGGGGCCCCGGGGTAGTTGATGTGAGGTGGGGGCGAGGAGGGGAAGTTGTGGGCTTGTGGGGGGTGGGTCAGGAGAATGGGGGCCAGGGCAGAGGGACTGAGAGGCACTTTGCAGGCAAACAGAAGCTTGCGTGTCATCTTGCTCCAGGTGCCAACGTGATGCTAATGCTAACGCTAATGCTAATCATCCCTGTAGGGCTGTGAGGCTGCCTGTGGATCAGCCGCAGCAGGAAGAGGAGTTGGAGGAGGAGGAGGAGGGGGAGGAGTGGCACAGCGTCGACACATTCGCCACTCTTCATCGCTGTCCAATTCCTGCCTGCACACACAGCATTCGCACACATTAGCTGGCACCAACACAACGGATTCACCCCTAGTCTGGAGTAGATCCGGTTGACCACCGGCGCCACGTCTGGCCCAGATCCAATCTGACGTCAGCAGCAGCCTATACTCATGTGTTAGATTGGCCCACGGTTCTTCATGACAAAACAGCCAAACCAGGAGTCAACTACACGATACACAACCTCTTGTGAAGAAGACAGTAAATATACATGTGAGTCGTGTTGTCTGTCAGCATGGCCTGAGAGGTGTCATGGCCAGAAATATAATCACCCCATAAAATAATTTGCTCAGTAGAACAAATACAATGAACAGTAACCAGGGAGTGCAACTGCAAATGTTTAAAGACCAAAACTGTCTCACGAGTGGCAAAATAGACCATACCGCAATATTTTTTATTGCAATGTTAGGGCTTAGGGGCTGGCTTGAAATAAAATCTAAAATTAGTGCATTTGTCTTTCTTCGTGAGCTGTGACCACAATATTGTTAAGTCATAAACTCTTAACGGTTCCACTGTTGAGGCTCAGTTATTGAGTGTCGGTTATGAAGTTGTTATGGTTTTTTGCTCGCAAGTGTTTTTGTGTTAGAGATAATGGTGTATATATTTTAACAACAATTGAGCTATTCATTCATTTATTGAAGTTATTCATTAATTAATGTGAAATTATTCACTTATTGGCAGTAATAGGTATTACTTGAGTTTCACGTAACATATAACTTATTCATACAACTTGTTCTGATTAGCTTTGTGCGCAGTTACAGTGCTCTGTTACAGTGAACAGTGACATACAAAGTACAATGGGTTATATACAAATGGAGTGACTACTGCATGGCGTCTACTAACAACACCAGCTTTTACTGCTACCAGAGCCAGCACTGAATCCATCCATAACATGCCACTGACTCTGAGACACACACACACACACTTATACACATACACGCTCACCATGCCCACAACAGCAGGATAAAAGAACTCTGTCATTTCAAAGCAAAGGTCAGAGGCTTGACAAAGATTGGGGCAGTGTGTCTTTGAGTGACTGAGTGACTGAGGGACTTAGTTAATGGGTGACTGACTGTGTGAGTGAGTGTGTTTATGCCTCTGTGTGTGCAAGTGTTCATGTGTGTATGTGTGTGTGTGTCATGGTGGGGTTCACGAGGCATGGGTTGAGGGTCTAAAGAGTGGGGGTATAGTAGGGGGGTGGGAGAGGGAGGTAGAGTATGTTAGGGCAGTGTATACTGTATAAGAGCGTGTGTATGTCTGTGTGTGTGTTTCTGTGTGTGTAACATACCCAGGGAGAGATGGATGGAGGGAGAGAGAGTGGGAGGGAGAGGGGAATGGAGGCGGTCACTCTGCCCAGGGGCCGTGCAGTGAGTTGGGCCACTGCAGGCCGGGCGCAGGGGACTCTGGGGCCGGAGAGTTAATTGCTAGTTTGGAGGCTGACGGTGAGTAGTGCTGACAGCCCGTGTGGCCGCGGCCACGGAGCTCGCGCTGCATATTCACTCTGTCTAACAGGATCGTCGCATCTGTCAGCCCCCACCCTTCCCTCCTCTCCACGGATAACACACTAGGCACAGGGGCCACAGATACTCTGTTGTGGCATGGAAGGATATGTGTCTGAGGATGTGGGGTATGTATTCTGTGTGTGTGTGTGTGTGTGTGTGTGTGTGTGCGTGTATGTGTGTGTGTGTGCATGTCTGGGGGTGGTTGGCTGAGAAAGAGCGTGACTTCCTGTGGAGGATGAGAAGGAAGCAGGGAAAAAAAGATATGAGAAGACATCAGGAGAAACGAAGCCACAACGGATTTGCTACTCAATTACGGCCACCTCGCTCACAGGAACTGACCGGCGAAAGATCCTCAAAGGGACAGTGTGTGTGTGTGTGTGTCTGTGTGTGTGTGTTAGAGAGAGATTGTAGTTTGCTGACCTCGGCGTCAACAACAATGAAACGCTCCGTAGCATTAGCCTGTTAGCATCCTCAACAGTCTAGGCTAGTTGGGCCATGTATGTGTGTGTGTTTGTGTGTGCAACTGGGGACAAAAGCACCCCCCACCCCCCACCCTTCTCTCCCTCAGCCGTTTCCAGTATCTCCCCCAGGTCCTATGAACCACCCTCCCCCAACCCACTCCACCCCTAGTATTACCCTCTTCCTGCCACAGTCCTTCCCCCATGTCCCTCATTCTACTGCCTCCATCCAGCCCAAGGCCCCTAAGAGCAGAGGACAGACCTCTTGTCCGCCAGTGTTCACCTGCCCCTGTGGTTGACAATGCCTCAATGCAGGGGCAGCCAAAGGGGTGAGGGAGTGGGCATTTGGGGGCCTGATTGCAAAAGAGGTGACTCAATGAATGCCTGACGCTAATTGTGGCCCTAAGATGTTATTGTTGTAGCGGCGGGTGTGGGGTCAAGCCCCTGCCGCACAGCAAGGTTAGAGCGGCCCTCCTAAAAAAAAAACCTGCCGCTGCCCAGCGCGCCATAAAAATAACACCTCATAAATATTCCCCCCGCACACTCGAAGGTGGGTGGGTCAGGGTAGGGGGTTTGGGGATGGGAAATGGGCACCGTGGAGAGCACGAGGCTTGAACTTTGACCTCTGTACTCTCACTCACCCTCATCCTTGTGCTGGTTCTTTCAAGTGGGATTGTCCCACCTTTTGCCTCCTCTCCTCTCTTTTTTCCTCCTCCCTCTCTCTCTCTCTCTCTTTCTGATATTCTATGCCTGTGTCTGTCCCTGTCTACGTCTGCAGCCATGTTAGTGGTTGTGAGTCAAATATCCTAATTATTTGAGCCTGAACTTGCTGTGGTTTGACGTATCTCATTCGTAAATCAGTTGGTCAAAACAAATAGATAGGGTTCAAGATGGAATATTCACTGTTTTAAGGTCAGTATATGTCATCAGTAATGATGGTCTGTATGTTTGATGTTTGTCGGAAAGTTTCATGGCCACCACACAATATCTCAGTGTCATTATGTCAATACTAGCAAAGCTCTTTGGCTTATGGGTGTTTCTGATGCCCTGTTACAAGGCATATTGATACACATGATTATCTATTGACCCTGTGTTTTTTAAAACCACTTTGTGGGGAATGTAGAAATAACCTTTCAGAAACCATCTGAAGGTCAAATCCCTGGTGCTTTAGACAAAACCCCATTAGCTGTTCATGTTCACTCTTGCCATTAGCATCTCTATTCTGAGAGGACTGTGACCTGTAGCACCCATAGGCTCACCTAATGACCCTGATTATAAAAAATGGCCTCCGTGTTTTGTTATGTGGCACTATGAGCTGAAGGCCTAAAATGAGGCAGAGGCCTTCAGAAATAGGCAGGCATGTAACAACAGCTCACATTGTTTTTTGACTGGATATTGTACATACTCAGCAACCTCTCATTAGAACCCAGTCTATCTACCTCTCTCTCTTTCTCTCTCTCTCTCTCTTTCTCTCCTCTCTAGCTCAATTTTCTCCTTCTGTCTCTGTGCTGCATGGCTAGGAACAATGGGCGTACAATTAGCATGGTCTGGGGGTCTGGAGGCCCGAGCGTTTGATGTGGCAGTGGAGTGGCGACAGTGGCGGCGCTGACACAGGCTGAGAGCTCGGGAACGAGGGAAAGAGAGACAGAACGAGAGAGAGAGAGAGAGAGAGAGAGAGCCGGCGATGGAGAGGTGATGAGGGTGAGAGTGGGGGTGGGTAGCATAGTGTTGTGGGGGTAGTGGCACTGGCGGTGATGGTATTGGAGGGGCTCCTGCATTACTGGTTTCTGAAGCATTATTAGCTCCCGGACACACAAAGGCCCCTACCATAAATAAAGAGCTGGCGGGCACAATATGCCAGAAATAATGTTTATCTTTCCTGCCGAGACACAGGGCCTCATTAAGGTCTCCACAACCAGACCAACCAAAGCCCCACAATTCAGCCACTTTGTCCACCTTTTTGGCCTTTCTTCCCCTTACACCCCCCCCCCCCCCGACTCTCTCCATCTATATCTACCTATCTGTCTTTCTCTCCATTCCCCCCCCCATACTCTCATCTTTACTCTCATCTTGCCTCTGTTTGCATGCAGGTGGATTGCAGCTGATGGCGGGGCTTTTATTTTTGATTAGTGTTAGTGGCAGCAGTGGCAGTAATGGGGGAAGTGGCACTTGTGGTAGGGACAGTGGAAGCAGTGAAGGGAGAGGGGTGGGGTGAGGTGGGGTGAGGGGGACATCAGAGCAGCAGTGAGGGCAGATGGGTGGATTGAGAGAATAAAGGTTGGCATTGAGTCACTGAGGGTATACTGGTGGCTAGATTGGATGCAGTTGTGGTGGTCATAGAAGAGGAGGATGCTGTGTCTGGTTGACGTATGACCCTCATGGTAAGGAACCGTCAATGCAGACCAAAAGCTGCATGGTCCAGTGGGGGACTAATACAGTCTCACTTACCTATTCGATTTTCTGCATGAGATCTGAAATGGCAAGATCTTTGTTGTTTCTTTCATTGAATCTTATTCTGTTCCTGTTCTGTTCTATTTCAAATGTATTTGCCACATAAAACTATACGAATACAATACGTCACGATATCTGCCAAAAGTGTATTTTACCATGTTAAAAATTGCCATTGATATATAAAATATTTGTTTGTTTGTGCAGCTGAACTGGTTAAACTGGAGACATACAGCACACACTAATGTTTCTGGCTCTCAGCTGAAAAATGACTACATGTGAAATAATAAATATTCTGCAACTTACCAGACACATTCATTTCACTGACACAGGTTTCAAGCAAACAGTCATTGGTTGGGAAGTAGCGCAACAGCTGTCATGTTCTGCAGTTTTTTAACTTTTTCATATCACAAGAACCTTTATGATATTTCACTTTTTATGCCAAATGTCTCAAGTGGTTTGTTCTTTATTTAATCAGTGGTAAACCTACAGAAGGCCTGAGTCCTTCCAGCAGACATCCATCCAGACGGTCCTTCCTTCAATAATGGGATTCTGGTACAGTATGCTTTGGAGAGAAAAATGTGAGCTTGCAAAAGAGCAGCAACAGACATTTCACCAATGGTCTACTTTTAAAAAAGCCCCATAATGCCTCAGAAATAAAAGACAACAAAGAGGGTAATGACAGCCTTTTGAAATTGCACATCAGTGTATGTGATCGTAAGAAGGCTTAGAGAATTCTTTCGTGATAGAGAATGGCCTGAACTCCTCTAGGTATGTGTTTCTGTGTGTGTGTGTGTGTGTGTGTGTGTGTGTGTGTGTGTGTGTTTGCGTGTATGTATGTGAACTCTCCTTGCATGTCTTAGTAGAATGTATTGATAGGCAGCATAGTGCGACACAGCATCAGTTTTAGTGTAGGTTTATGAGTGTATTCTGATCTCAATCATAGTGTTATGCCCCCAGATACTGCTTTCACATTTAATTGTAATTGTACATAACACTGCAAGAATTGTAACACTTAATTGATACAAAATATTCATACTTTATTGGTTTGTTTCTTCATTTGGACATAATACCTGTAACAATGATTGTCAGTCTCTTCTGACATGTTGCAGTGTTGCTTTTTTTTCATAAGATTTTGACAGGTGATACTTCGGCACCCTCAGTTTCAAGCATTTTACATTAAACTGTCATACCACCCTGGATCTGCAAGTCTGCACTGACACACACACAAACACACACACACACACACACACAACACACACTCGCACACTAAGAAACGTGAATAAACAAAAAGGCAGAGAGAGCAGAGCTGGGGATGGGGGTGTCGTTGGTAGAGGCAGAGTGGGGTTTGTTGTCTGTGTGTGAGCATAAGTGTATGACAGCAGGGGAAATCTAATTGCATGCACGCTTTGTGAGGACAAGACACAATGGCAGTCGGCGTTGACTCGGGGAAAGACACTGAATGGACAGCTGGAGAACTTTGCGTGCTCCTGTGAATTGCTTTCAAGCCAAAACCCATTTTCCACAATAGTTGTAGATTTTAATGGGGGATAGGCTAAGCCGGCGGTATTTCTTGCATGACAGAGGCCTCAGGTTGATTGCCGAGGCGCGCTCGGGGAGGTTATTTGTTTACATGGGTGCCTGCTGTGCCAGTCAGCATTACCAGCGAAAATGTCCGACTGCAGCACTGGCAGGTTTATTGTCTGAGTAACTAGTTTATCCAGCTACCTTAATAACACATAGCCGATGCGTTCATCTATAAGGTAAACAAATGCTTGATTGAAACAAAGCTGCAGCGATGTGAGCTCTCAAACCGTCCATAATCAGTTTTCTGGCAAGCAAGCAGGAGAGCACACATAATCACATTCACATACACATGCACACACAAATGCACTGTCATATTTGTATGAATAGGGAAACATACACACAAACACACACACGCACATACACACACACACACACACACACAGTATGCTATAATGCTAATGTGATGTGTGGGAGAAATAATGTCCTGTGGGGCTTTGACCAGTCCCGACCAGGCAAATGACATTGATGACCATCTACATCTGGAGCAGTAAAATGAAAAGATTATGTGTGTGTGGGGGAGGGGATATTGTGTGCTTGCCTTTTCATACAAGTTTAAAGCTCTACATTTGTGTGTGTTTGTGTGTGTGTCAGTTTGAGTGTGTGTACGCGCACGCTCAGGTGTGTGTGACTGTGTGCGCCTGTGTGCACCAGTGAATAGAGCCGGGGAAAATAAGTGCTATGCTCTGACTACATCTATGTCATGACAGAGCTGCTTTCAGTGGGCCATTGTCCACTAATTGATTTCAATCGTCCGCCCGAGAAATCCCAGTTGCATGGTTTCTCTACAGACACTGAGGGCGACTGGAACAAGATGGCAGGCGTATGTGTGTGTGTGTGTGTGCGTGTGTGTGTGTGTGGGGGAGTGGGGTGGTGGAGGTATACAGGAGTAGCAGAGAGTGGAAACGGTTATTCTCCAGCGCTGAGAATAAAAGCCAGACAGCATCCATGCATGCACACTTCTCCGCTTTTCTTTCTTCTTTCGTTTTCTTCTCCTCTTTTCCTTTTACTCTCGTTTTTTTTTTTTTTTTTTTCAGCGTCTGGGTGTTTGTTATAAATTTTCCCCTGTAACACCGCTTGCGCACTTTGATCTCACTGAAGTGAGAGTACAAGAGAAGCTGGGAAGGGAAGGTGGTGAGGGTGGGGGTGGTGACTGAGGAAGGTTCGGGTGGAGTGAGGTGGAGTGAGGTGGTGTGGGGTGAGAGTGCGGGTGCTTTGATTTCAGCACTGGAGGTGAGAGGGCTTGTTATAGATTATAGTACATTGATGTACTATATATTGATGTGTGGCATTCTATAAAAGAAGGTGCCTGTCTCTTGTGTTGAGGCGAGTGGGGCTGAATGGAGTGTGTGTCTGTGTGTGTATTTGGGGAAGGTTATCAGGTGGATATTCTGCTGAGTTGCTAAGCTATAGCACTTCTCTCTCTCTCTCTCTCTTTCTCTCTTTCTCTGCTGCTGGCCTTGCCACACAATGGTGCTCTGACACAAAGCTTTGCTCGCCCTCAGCAGAAATTGATTGCATTTCACACTGACGGTAAACAGCTTGTGCGACAAAAGCAGTGTGTGTGTGTGTGTGTTTGTGTGTATATATGTGTGTGTGTGTGTGTGTGTGTTTGTTGGGGCGGGTCTCCCTGTGGCCCATAAAAAGAGAAAAAATGGCATTGGCATTGGCAGTGTGTGTTTGTGTTTGTGTGTGTGTGTGTGTGTGTGTGTGTGTGTGTGTGTGTGAGGAGGAGAAGGGGTCGAATGGTTGTGGTGTTTTTGCTGCTCTTTTATTCTGACCCCCACATTGCGCACACCCCTCCCCCCATCTCCTCGCTGTGCCTGTCTAAAGTGTTTTTTTTTTATTTTATGCGGAATGAGCACGCATGCCCCCAATGGCTGGAGTGGTTTCCGGCTCTTTCTCCCACTCCCAGGGCATTGAATGTGCTCCAGAGCTTGTTACAGGCCCAATCCCGCCATACAAAGCACAGGACGTAATGGGCTCCCAAAGCACAGCCATCTCATGCCCTTACCTTTCCTCTGTTCAGTCTGAATCTTCTCCAGATCCAGTCCACATCTAATTTAGATTTAGTCAACATCTGATTCAGATATGCTCCACAGCTATCCTCATCCAGTTTCTGATCTTGGTTCAGTACAAGCTGCTGCTGTTTGGACAGAGACAAACTGACTGTATAACTGAGGGTTAAATGATCATGTATGACCAGTTTCAGCAGCACATGTCATGCAAAACACCCAATGGCAAGACAGAGAGAAAAAAGAATGGAGAAAGAGAATGAGGGAGATAGAGAGCACACAACATGAAAGTAGGGAGACATTGGACAAGGCAGAAAAGGGAAAATATATCAGAATGTAATTTAAAGATGTATGTGTATATCTTTGTATAAAAAATACGCAATTTTTTTTATAGGTAGAGTAAGACATGGGAAGAATGCCGTTAGTTATATGGTGTTTATTCACCAGCCCTCTGAAACGCACGCGTGTCATTCCACCACGTTAAGACTTACATTAGCTGTGTGCCAAGGCTTTCCTCATACATGATCACAAGTCGATGCCACACACTAGCTTGATAAATCATCGACGTAACAAAGTGACAATACCGAGGCGTGGATCGATTGGCGGGGCCCAGACAAACAACGAGATGGAAAAACTATGATGTGCTTTGTATGGGTTTTAATGAAGCTGCCCCTATTTCAAATATTGGTGCCAGCAACAGTGGCAAGCTGAGAGTATAAATCAGAGGTGAGATGCCAATACAACCCACCCCCTCCCCTCCACCTCCACCCCCTGACCCAACTCAGCCAGATCTCTCAGCCTGATGAAACGGAGGATTAATTAGATTTCGAGAGAGCCTCTCGGAGTTGGAGGGTCAGGGTGCTGCCACTGAGCCTGTGTTTGTGATGTGTGTGTGTGTGTGTGTGTGTGTGTGTGTGTGTGTGTGAGAGAGAGAGAGAGAGAGAGAGAAAGAGTGTATATGGTTGTGTCTGGATGAGTGTGTTTGTAAGTGTGTGCACGTTATTAAATCAGTTTATTCTTTTTGGACAGAGTATGTCCGACGTTAGATTGTTGTGTCTTTGTGGGGGGGGGGGTGTTATTGGGCGTAATTTCATTGCAAGTTTTTGTATCCAGGGGATGGGGTGAAACCTATCATCAACAAAGTTTAAAAAGCTGCAGCCAAAGTGAACACCAGCTATTTAGGAAGAGTTACAACACAACCAAAGACTCAGGTGGTCAAAGGCCTTGATAGGTATGTTGATAACATTTGGGAGATCAAACAAGTTCTTGCTCTCAGAAAGCAAAGCTTTGTGTATTCCTGGTAAGTTTTCAGATATGTGTTTTTTTCTCACCCAAACATGGAAATATGTACTAATAAAAAGAGAAATTATTTATATCCCCTAAGTGATCACAAGATGGCCTATTCTTGATAAGTGCAACCACAGACATTGTGTTATATCTCATTCTCTAACCAAGTTTATTGTTTGACTCTATTCTCAATGTGACCTGAAGACCAACCTGCAATTGATTACATGGAGGTCCAAGATTGCATTTATGACAAATATCAGTACAACGTCGTTTAGTTAGAGAGATGTTGCCTATCTCTTCTGCACAGTAGTCTTCGGCTCATTTTCTGCTCACTTTTAGTGCTTTCTCACACTGAAATAATGGAGGACCTTGTCATATGAAACTACCTGACACAAAAGCAATTGTCTTAGCATTATAAGGTTTGCTGTGTTGAAACTGGCCCCTGAAGAGCCGCCATGGTACAGAGTAACCCTAATCATGGGCATGTTTAAGTCCTAAACATGAGGAAAAACTGGAGACATCCCAAGATTGCCATATGTGCGGAGTGCGGACTGTGAAAACACCATTCATTTCTACTGTGTAATTAACCTTTACTTAACCTTTACTATTACTACTATGTCTTGAATTTTGCACCAAATGTACTCTGAAATATATAGACAAATATGGACCAAATGTCCATATTTGTCTATATATTTCAATACATTACACTCATTCATATCCACATCTATGGGGAGAACATAATAATTTTAACCTCTAAGAGTATTGACAAAATAGTCTCACAGAGAAAAGTTAGGTCTCTTTTAAAGAGAATTGGGATACTGATGTGGTTTTGCCTTGGTGATTATATTACCAAATAGTGCAAATCCAGCAGTGTGCCATTCTAGAAAACAACTAAGCCGTTATGGAAAATGTTTATTTAGCATTACGAATAACTTCTCTTGATTGCAATTATCTGTCTTTTCAAATTATCTGTCACTGTGTAAATGTTTCATACGCAAATTCACTCACACATTGATACTATTATTTATTTATTTATTTATTTGATTGATTGGTTGGTTGGTTGATGGATGAGGGCAACTGGTAACTGAGGAATGGCACATTACTTGTTAATGCGCTTTTAAGAAAATGCTAATTATGTGTTACTACTACTTACTACTACTACTGTTTACAATTAATAATAATAACAACAACAATATTATTATTGTTGTTATAATAATAATTATAATAATAATAATAATTTTAATAATAATATAGCAGTGGTATTCATATTTGCTTGATTCATATTAATATGGTTGTTTGGCGCCATGCAGTGGTCAAACATCAATTTGCTTTGTTATTTAGATTGCATGAAAATCCTGTCTGCGTGCTTTCTATTTGCACTCTCACACAGGACTGTCTGATTCTGTTTGTAATCAACGATTAAATCTATTTGAATATTTACGGCAAGTTAAGTAGCCTGCCTTATAATGTCTTGATGTTTTAATCTTTCAATAAGGTTGTTTCTTCTCATACACGTTGGGTTTTTGTTTTGTTTTGTTTTTTGTTTTGTTTTGTTTTGTTTTTGATGTAGGCTATGTCCTGTTTATTGGTCACATAACTATAACTTGATCACTGTCATAAATTGTTCCAAATGACTGGCCTAATATTAATGTAAAATACGCACTAAATTACACAAACATATTGTTGCGTTCACCTTCTGTCCAGCTGTTTTAACAGTCATTTTGACTTAAAATGTGTGAGGTGGCGCAGCTGACCAAACTACTTTGATTCACGTAGATTGTAACACTACTTTGAAGCCTAAAATCAAACCCCTGGTGCGCTTTCCACACGAAGAAAAATGGGCTTGGTGTCGGAAAATTGTTACAATAACTTCCCCTCACCACATAGACCGCTAAGAAAGCTACAATCTCCTCTTGTGTGACCCCAGCAATTTTCTGTCACCCGGGAGCACTCCGCAAGACATTAACTGGGAAAGAAAGGAAATGTTTGAGAAGATTATTTTTTTCATCGTTAAGATAGTTTCAACAAGTATAAATACTTCACCTTCGGAGTTTGCTTGAAAACCTGTCCTCCTCAATTAACCGTTAGACGTCCAAGATAAATAGGTTTTCAATCTGCTTTTAAGTTTTCAGAGGCGACTGGCATTAATGTCTTTCCATCATTTTGGTGAAGTTTTACCCTCCTTGTAACATGATATTTTAATAATATAAATAATGTCAGTTTAATAAAAACAGATATTTTAGCTCAGTGAAGGCCTGCACTACAATTTACACAGAATCATTCATGACTTAATGTTCCCAAAACTATGCACCATGCACAAAACAGCTAGACCATTTCCCTCATTTCACTAATTCGGTTGTGTTCAAATAAATTCTTACGGAAAAAATATACAAAATGTCACACAAGACTGTTCAAGATTGAAGCATTTCATTTAACGCATTGAAGGTAATCACATTATGGAAATAAAGAAGACGTCATGTGAAAAAATCTTATCTGAATCCTGACTGATTTCAAATAAACAAATAATATGCATAAGTCTCACCGAGGGTTTTCTTGTCCTCTTGTTGAACAGAGAGCGGTAGGAAACAAACGGCTACCTCCTCTGCTCCTCATGCAGTTTTTATTTATTTATTTTCGTCCTCAGTGGTTGAATCAATGACTAGACCATTTAATTGTATCCCCAGGCTTGGAGGTAATGCAGCCACGCATATAATGCAATTTAAGTTAACAAAAACTGAGAAGACTATATGCTACTTCAGACGCTGTCTTATAAAAAAAACTTTTGATGTTTCACAAGGACTTTGTAGTTTCATAAATGTTTTTTTTTTTTTTTTTTTTTTTTAGAATGCATTTAGGATGCTTCTTTTTAAAACACAGAATTACTTGAGTTATGCTCAGGAGCAAAGCTATTTATCAAGAAACTCAAGTATTGTACGTTTTGACTTAAGAGCAGACTGCTGATATTTGATGCCTTGCGGAGACAAACGCTGTTCTCCATCACTCGCTCGGCGTAACCGCAGCCACAGTTCAACAGAAACCAAACTCCTTTTTTTCCAGCCTCCATCAGGGACCAAATTACCAAACAGTCAAATCACCAGGCGTCTGAAATGACCAGAGAACATATCTGATGCATTTGGGATCTGCCAACTCTCCATAAAAAAGCTAAAAGTTCTAAAAGCCAAATTGAAATGCTAAATATTCCCTTCATAGCCATCCAAGAAATCAAAAACAAAACACCACAATCCACATGCAAGAGCCAGAGCATTTTCAGGGCTTCCTATTTTTTCCTCTCAAAGTGCTTATTGTATATGATCTTTGTGTGTGTGTGTGTGTGTGTGTGTGTGTGTGTGTGTGTGTGTGTGTGTTTCTGTGTGTGTGTGTGTGTGTTGTACATGTGTGCGTGTTTTTGTGGAGGCTTAAACGCAACCAACTCTGGGGAAGTGAGTGGTGATTGTACAGCATTGGAATGAGGCGTTGAGAGCGGCATGTGCCTGCCGTGTATTTCCCTCTCGCTCGGTAATGGTGGAGAGTGAGGGGCAGGAGAGTGTCCATGTGCAACTGTTTAAACACACACCCAGCTCTCCATCTCCCCCGTGTCAGGCAGACCACGCCGGGTCTCGAACAGCAGAGCAGGCAGCCCCCAAACTGACAGTGGGAAACATCTGTTGCGTAGAAATGGTGACTGATGACAAAGATTACAGGCGCTTTCCAAGGAGGCCGCAGGCTTTGAAGAGCGGCGTAATGTGCAGGTAAAAAGGTTGAATATGGTTTTTTTTTTTTTTTTTTGGAGAGGGTGGGATGTGGGGTGGGGTGGGGGTTAAACTCTCTCTCGGCTTGCTTCTGGTTGTGATGGCACCCGAGGCCACCCTATGATACATACACACACATGTGCACACATGCACATATATATGTGTGTACACACACACACACACACACACACACACACACACACACACACTCAGTCTTCTTATACCTCTACATATCTACTCAAAGACAAAAGCAAAGAAACACACACACAGACAGATTCACTTCACCTTCAGACACGCACACGCACACGCACACACACACACACACACACACACACACACAGACACACTTTTTCTTTTACTCTATCTGCCTCTCTGCATATCGCCGCTCTCTCAATCTCACTCACTCTCTCCTGTCTTGTTATCTCTGTCTGTCTCGGTCTAGGTCTCCCTCTTTGTCTCTCTCGTCTCATTGATGAGGTCGCTTTCTAAGATGGACTCCAGTCCCCGAGGACCTCTCTACTGAGACATGTTTAGTCCAGCGTAGACTTCTGCCATCTACAATGGTCTTATTCAAACACGGAGCTCATAGTGCCAACGCATCTGCTACTGTACTCTGTTTCCATTTTAAAACGACTCATTAGAAAAGGCAACAATGTCTCCCCTTTGGTGTTGTTTCGCCATAAAAATTGCTGACCAGACTTAAACAGGATGTTTGGGTCTGCTGGTGTTGGTTTTGTGGGAATGCCATTATAAGAACGTGGGGCCATCATACGGTTAAGCACAGTAAAAACACTGTGTTTGTTGTTATTGTAGCTTGTATATCTCCTTGATGTTGACTTGTGATTTTTCTCTCATTCGTAGTAAGAGCTTACAAACTTTTATCCTCAAATGATCGTAGGTCATGTGAGTTAAATGTTTTTTAAATGAATTTATCTTCATACTTCCTCTGCTGTTTGTTTTCATCCTGGTTGTCCATCTGGTGTCATTTTGCATTCTGCAAATGCAAGCCACATTTTACAAGTCATTTAGACTGATGAGCAACAATTTGTTTTCACATTTCATTAAATATTCTCAGCGTTATTTGTAGATGTTGTACTCAAATGATCTTTCTCAGAAATATGGATTACAACTATACAATCAAAAATGGTTTCATTAGTTATTTATTTCATACATTACTAGATTAATTGGTTCTTATTTCTCACTAAAAGAAGACTCAATCCTTAAGCACATCATATTCAGAACATTTTTGTGCAGTAACAGAATAGCTGTATCTGTGCAACTAAGTCTTAGCATTAAGAAAATGATTTGAGTTTAAGTGTACTGGAGGATTCAACATATATCACTCATTGGGGAATTTAACCACGGGTTTGTGTGTCTTGCTGTGTCCCAACTGTGACCGAGCAAAGCTACTGTGTTGTGGCTTTGTTCGGTTTGCTGCTTTGATATTTAAGACAACATCTCTCCCTTGTGGAGAGACACAGCACTGCTGGGTGGAAAGACAACAGTAAGCTGCCTTCTCTGCCTTTTCCTAATTACTATCTCTCTCTCTCTCTCTCTCTCTCTCTGTCTCCCTTTCTCTCTCTCTCTCTCTCGCGTCTGGTGCGAAAGTCAAAGAAGAGCAAACACAGTTCTGCTTTCCATGTTCTTCAATTTGGGAAAAGCTCAGTGATATGCAAACCCTCTGCCAAATGTCTCCGGAGAAGAGGAAGCACACGGCTGGCTCGAGAAATGAAGTTTGATTTTGGGGCTTTGGAGCTCGTCATTTGGCTTGTGTTCCCCTGGAGCCACAACATTTCCACTGTTCCTAATCCCTGGTCAAAACACAGGATAATCACAGCTCCTCGCAGTATAATTGGAGGAATCCCACTTACCACACACACACACACACACACAATCATCTCTGCACATGTATGCATCCTCTCTCTCATCCACACCCACCCACACTCACACCCACACACATTTTTGTTGCATATTTGCTACTCTCACAAAACACCAACAGAGGATTTATAAATAAGCCAAAAAAACTTCACATACATTCACAAGAGATTCCTCCATTTTTTCATGGGACCCAAACCAGAGCTCTTTTGCCCTCATCTTTTCAACCTCATCTTTCAGTCCAGGGCTTCGGCCATTAGTGCGCTAAGAGAACCAGCTCGTTTTCATCCTGCGTTTAATTTCCGAGTGTGAGTGACAGGTTGTTTTGCCAGGGGTGGTGATCGAGCTGCAGCGAAGCCCCGACGTTTTCGCCAGGGCCTTTGAAGTCGCTTGAGAGCTTTTATCTGCTCTATATTTACTTTGGCTGAAGTGTTGATCTGGGGGTTCTTGTCCCCCGCCTGGAGGATGTTCGAGTCTCCAACGAGCTATTTACAGGAAGGGAAACTGTGACTCGGCCCTGCTCAGGCCGGGGGCCCCCGCGAAACAAAAACTATTTATGCAAATGGCGGCAGGGCGGCCGTAGAGGAGCGCTCTCTCCGTTCCCCCTCTCTGCGTGCCGCAGCCACTACCACCGCCGTGCCGAATCAGATGTTTCCAAACAGGCTGCTGTGAGCGAGCAGATGTTTCAGCGTTTCCATTGTAAATCTCTAAACAAAAAATAATGAGCTTTGAGGGTCTTACTCTCTCTGTGTGTATGTGTGTAAGTGTGTGTGTGTGTGTGTGTGTGTGTGTGTGCGTGTATGTGTATGCTTCTAAATATCTCCCACAGTAAAACTGATAAGTAAGATTTTCTTGCCATGAATAACATCAGCCTGGATCTGCTCACATAGACACAGGCATAGATTTAACAAGAACAATTTCACAATTTCATTGTACAAAAGATCATTTTGTGCATATTTCACACTGTAAAAGGCCAACAGTTAAAAATCTCAAACATGCCTTTACCTACCATTCTAATGGTTTACATGCAGAAACCCACAGTATGCCAGCTGACCTGGACACAGCTCTGGACCGGCTTTGGTTGGCCCTGATCTGACTCTGGACACAGCTCTGGACCGGCTTTGGTTGGCCCTGATCTGACTCTGGACACAGCTCTGGACCGGCTTTGGTTGGCCCTGATCTGACTCTGGTCTGTGCCACAGTACTAAGGCAGGTCTCTGGAGAGAGCCCATGCAGTTGACCTCTGGTTAGTGGGACCTCCAGGAAGGGTGATATGTTGGTCGGGATGGAGGGTTGTGGGGTGAGTGTGTGTGTGTGTGTGTGTGTGTGTGTGTGTGGAGATGGGGGGGAGTGTAGAGAGAGGGCAAGAGGGTAATGTCTTCCCTCAGATGTCTAGAGGAAAGTATCAAAGTCTCCAGGGCAATTGAGTGAAGTGTTCATGCATGCGTGAAAGCTTTTCTGCGTCTGTGTGTGTGTGTGTATATGTGTGTGCGTGTGTGTGTGTGTGTGTGTGTGTAACCACATATGTAATTCCATGTGATTGTGGAGGTGGGTGTTGGCACTTATCTGCTTGTGACACACTTATCCTGTGTGTAAATGTCTATACATACATGCATATATGTAGGTGTGTGTGTGTGTGTGTGTACAATTCCATATATTGTATATGTTTAAATGTGTGACAGAGTGAGGAAATTCCCTGTAGTCTTACCAGTGTGTTTGTGTGTGTGTGTGTGCGTGTGTGTTTGTGTGTGTGTGTGTGTGTGTGTAGGCCTATGTGTGTGTTCCTGCTAGCTCTGGCTTGGCCCCCTGTCACCCCATAAACCCGAAGCCTGCTCTCAGTGCCTCACCAGGCCTGCCGGTTCTGACCGACCTACCGCACACAGCCTGACTCTCCTGTGACCCCTCCACCAGCCACAAACACCCAATCACACACACACACACATGCATGCACACACATATGCATGCATGCAAACCTGTGTATGCACACACACACACACACATGTGCACACACACACACGCATGCCCACATGCACATCAAGCACACACACATAAACAATGCATATATACAGTCACACACATACATACATAAAACAGAAATACAGACTTAAAAACACAAATGCACACACACACACACACACACACACACACACACACACACACACACACATATACACACACACACATACACACAAACATATAATCATCACCCTTTTAAATGCACCCTACCTATCCACACCTACCTATCCACATTCTGACACACACACTTGTGCACACCCTGTCAGCCCACACCGCTCCACAGAAGGCCACCAGGAGTCCTGACAGGCGCAGGCCGTGTCTCCAGCCAGAGAGCCAGAGAGCTGGAGAACCAGACAGTCTGAGGCTGGAACCTATGCCAGGCCTGCTATCTGAGGGAGAGCTGCTGTGGTTGGTCCCAAGGTCAGATAGCGTGACAGGGACAGTGTTTCCATGTTTCCATGTTTTCATTCCTCTCTCCCTCTCCCTAGCACTATCCTTTCTCTCTCTCTGTCTCTCTACACTTTTCTTTTCCCTTTCTATTTCTCTATCCTTTTTCACTCTCTTCCTCTGTTTCTCTCTGTTCCTGTCTGCCTATGTTCACACACACACACACACACTCATTCATACAAAACACCAAACACAGACATATACACACAGCTGCACACAAAACACTATCCTCCCGAGGTTAAGACAGTCAGCACCCTGGGCCAGCAGATTAATTGGATCACCTGTCCCGGCGGGACACAACTGAGGATAAATTGCACCCCTGGATTACGTTCTGAGGTCCACCCTGAAAATAATAACCCTCCACAGACGGTTTCATCTTCAGCATATTTGTCACTTGTCCTGAAGAGACTGCACATAAAACAGAAAGCTGTTGACAGAAAGCATGGTGGTTGGACCTTAAAAGAGTTGAAAGGAGACAAATACGAAGAGGAAACGGTAGAACAAACCGCTGTCTGCGTAAGCAGATATGATGGTAGCTATTTCCTTTGCAGAGAGTTTGAATAAACTCAGGAGCCGGACTAGGTAGAGTAGATAGAGCTTTCAGACCCCTGCCACCCTAAAGAGTAATGACAAAGGCCTCTGATGCGAAACGGAAGGGGGCAAAGTTAGATACTTTGAATTAAGCACAGCTTTTATACTTGAGCGTACTTGAGAGACCGACCAACATTGAATACAGGAAAGGGATGGGTAGACGTTTATGTCTTAGATTTAGGATTTATTTATTTGATCCAAAGAGACTATTTATAAGCACTGCATTACTAATCAATAAAAAATAATGAAGAAGCCAATTAGACCTTTTCATGTTTGTTGTGATGCTGCTACTCATCCCAAAATGAACAACATTTTTCTTCTCAGCGGTCTCTTAGATGTCTCCTATACAACCATCACTGCTTTAAAATGCATCCAGTGTATTCAAAGGTAAAGGCTGTCTGTAATGTGCAAACCTTGACATGTTTCAGGGAGAGTCCTTGGGAGAGTACTTAGTGGCACTGGGCGAGTCAGGTGTCTAATGTTCTGGCCATGGAATTTAGCTAATAGTTCTGTGTTTCGCGCAGACAGCATTTGGGGTTGAATTGAAAAGCAGCAATTAGCTTGCTGCACTCTCCTTGTGAGTGTTCAGGGAGGAGGGGGGTTTGGGGGTGGGTGCTCTTACCTTGTGCTTCTATGTGTTGCTTTCCTGACGCTTTTTTTTTAGCCTTTAGAGGACCCCCAACCCGAGAAATAAATAAATAAATAAGCTGCTACTCAAAGACCAACAGCTGCTTCCCCTCTGTGTTGCCATAGCTACAGAGTTCTGTTACCTGGGTAAGAGGCTCATCAGTCTGTGTGAGAGAGGCAAAGGCCACAATCACTTTGGGGGGAGCAACAGTGTGTGTTCTCAGTTGTGTGTTTCAAAACATTTATCATTATTTCTCCAGTCTTTCAATGCCTGCTGCTCTGCCTGCTGGAACAGACAGTGTATGCATGACTCAAGTCTGTTTGTCTTCATTACAAAATATAACAAAGCTGCATCAATGTGAGTACTGGTCGATTTTTCTTATTACAAAAGACACTGATACATTCGGAATCATTACAGGACATGTAAAACATTCGCTCATTTATTCTTTCATCCAACCAGTGACACATCGAGCACATGAATGTTGTATGAATTCAATTCAATTTCTAATTGCATTTCTGACTCATTGTCAGGAAGTAGTTCCTTGTGATTATCGGCACACAACAGAGAGACCCCAGTGGGCCGGCACAAGGACTCGTGTAAATAGGCACCAAGGGGAAATGGTTAGGTGAATAGCCACAGGGCTAATAGGTCATCTGTGGACAGCACGCAACCCCTCAATTTGATTACACTTCCTACACTGTATGCACTCTCTCTCTCTCTCTCTCTCTCTCTCTCTGTCTGTCTGTCGTTTTCTCTCTCTCTTCATGTCTGTCTCATGGCCATTGTGCAACCTTGCCAGGGTAGGAGAGTCACTCCACAATCAGAGCAACCCGACTACCATCACAAACCCCCCACTCTATCACGCTGCTGTCCTACCGTTAATGACCATTAGCCATGGGCAGATTTTTTTTTCTTTCATTGTGGGCACTCACTAGAAAGTTTTCTGGCACAATTCAACCCAAAGGTGTGCACTTAGGGCCGAGGATTTGCCTTCTGTCACCCAAGGTCCCCCCACTTTTATTGAAATGCCCTCCAACAGTTCCCTTTAAAATGGGCACTTTAAATTGACCCTGGTCATAATGGACACTTCCTCCCATCCACCCACTAGTACAGCACAGACACACATACACATGCACAGACACACATACATGCACAGACACACATACACATGCACAGACACACATACATGCACAGACACACATACACATGCACAGACACACATACATGCACAGACACACATACATGCACAGACACACATACACATGCACAGACACACATACATGCACAGACACACATACATGCACAGACACACATACACATGCACAGACACACATACATGCACAGACACACATACACATGCACAGACACACATACATGCACAGACACACATACACATGCACAGACACACATACATGCACAGACACACGTACACATGCACAGACACACATACATGCACAGACACACATACACATGCACAGACACACATACACATGCACAGACACACATACACATGCACAGACACACATACACATGCACAGACACACATACACATGCACAGACACACATACATGCACAGACACACATACATGCACAGACACACGTACACATGCACAGACTCTCTTTTTCCCATTTGTAAAACCTCCCTTTCAACATTTTTGCATTTGTAACTGTAAATATATGCAGCTGTAACTGTGTGTGTGTGTGTGTGTGTGTGTGTGTGTGTGTGCATATTTGCCTACATTTACGTGTATGTGGTTTCAGCAGAGTGTGCTTGAGTTAAACTAGTCCAGGCATCCCCGAATGCTGATCTAATTGCATAGATAGACAGATAGAAAGAGAGAGGGAGAGGAAGAGAGAGAAACAGAGAGAGTGAGAGTGTGTCACTCCATCCAGTGGAAAGGCCTTGGCACTGTACCATTTCTATTTCCTTTGCCAACAAGCTGAGGATATGCAAACGTGTGTGTGTTAGGGCCATGTCAGTCAGCACACTGTGTGCTTAAGCAAATGCCAGCGAGCCCTCCGAGCTGCGGAGTCGTCCCCACGCCACTCCGGGGATCTCGGACGCCGGTTTGATGTGGCACGCGCTGTTTTGCATGGAACGGGTCCCACTTCAGAGGCTCTGGCCCTAAAGCTGTTGTCTGAAGATTGGGCTTATTGTGAGCATTGATTATGGGACCCATTGAGACTGTTTACTCAGGGCTACCAGTCTGTATCGTGCTGTGTATAAAATGAGACGTCAGTCATCTTTGGCAGGACAACAGAACTAAAACCACTGCCGCATGGCACTTACACAAACGGTGTGACCTTCAAGTCGCAAGTCCACGCCTCGTTTTGCATAGCCGTGTGCATGCACGTACACACACACACACACACACACACACACACACACATACACACACACTTTGTTTATGTTACTGCCAAACGAGGGGGACACACCGCTATATATATCTTTGTTATCTATGTTATGATACTTTGAGTAATTTATGAGTAGGAAAATCTGAGACAGGAAGACACGTACTCTGTGGCATTTTTTCAAGGATTTAATAATTTACTAAAAAAGAGTGTAAAAGATACAGATCTCTACCCCAAGTTAGATCTGATTGATATTCAAAATGATGGCAGATGTAACAAATTTTGCAAAGTTTGCACATTTCTGCTCTGAAGTGTACAGGTCTTGGCAATGCTCTCTCTTGGCTGTATCTGAATGAGGCTGATATAGTAACTGTATGTGTATATATATGTAAAAAAGCCCACAGCAAAAAAATACTTCATAGGAATCACACAGAATAAAATCAAATCAAACTGGAATGAAATATACAGCTTTTAGAATTATTAAAATAAAATAAAAAAGAACGCTGAAAAGTGTATATACAGACATGCAAGGAATTGTACAAATGACCAGATTGCATCGGGAAAGGCGTCAGAAAAGAAGCAAAACACCAAAAACAAACAGATAAACAAAACAGGCCATAACTTTGCTCGACATCTTTTTTGAACCACCTCTTGAAAATAATGCATATTAGTTAAATACACAATATTTTTAATGCTCAAATACACACAATTCTTTAAAATCTATTGCCTAGTTCAAGTTTATTTTGCAGGAGAAGACAAATACTTCATAAATATATCTTCCCTGCTTTGTTTAGTTATTTAACTTAACTCATTAAATAAAACGGTTAAACATTTTGTATTTGCAACAATAAAATGAAAACACAAAAGTAATAAGCATAGAGCCAACTGAAATGCATTGCCTTTTTGATAAAATATCTATAGTGTATTTGCCTCTCTGAAGTCTCTGTGTAAACCACCTTCATAATCTGTGGCTGTTTCCAAGAGGTATAATATATATGTTTATTTGTACAACTAGATATATCTTTTTATATATATATGTATATATAAATATGGCATCTCAACAATTTTAGCAACTCTGTCTTTAGTCAACATTTCTGATCACAAGGCGATTGTATTAAATTTGGAAAATTCTTTTTATTTCTTTTTCCTACTTTCATTATTAAAAAATAGCATAATTTTTTGCAAATGTCAGTTTACACTATAAACATTTTTTTAATTTAGATTTTCACAATTTCTTTGTCAAATATCACTCAATGTATTCATATCTACAACCATAAATTTGTCACTTCTAAAAACCGTTGTGTTAAAAGTGCCAGTATCGAATGTTTGCCTTTCGTGAAAAACATTGGCTTTTGATTTGTTTGTTTTTTTGTTTTTCCTTAATTAGGGTTTTAACGAATGCCCCGCAATAAGAACAATCTGTACAGTGACTTATACAATTGGAAAATAAAGCAAACATGATTGATTGACATCTCCATTCTAGTGTGTGCCTCTCTGTGTGGGAGACACTTGAGTGACAGAGGTCCAATTGGGCCATTAGTCCAACCACAACAGGATGCGTCATCATTTTCCCACACGAGTTTGAGGACATGGCAATGCTAAGTCTCCCACTCATATAGACACCTCACAGGCATCAGTACATGCTTGACTCCATTACAATGCACAGACAGAAACTGTAGACTCTCTCCCCTTGTGGTCTCGTCCAGGGTGGGCTTGTACTTGTTGGCATATTAGTGGTTGTTTTTAAAGGGTGTGGTGAAGTAAGGGTATTGTAGGAATGGCCACACGCACATGTATGACACCTCCAGACCAAAGTGAAGACCACACTGCGTTGCCCTTCCTGCTTTGTTCAGCCAATGAACGAGCATCCTTATTAGCTGTTCAGCCATCCGGCCCAGCCATCTCATCCTGAAGACATCCTGGGACAACAAGACATAGCTGGGCCCCTCTCCACGTACTTCATCTCTAGATGGCTTAGGGGCTTTTGGACGGGTGGCAGCAGCTTGTTGTTGTCCGTGTCTGGTCTCTGGTCTGGAGAGTGTGTGCGCGTTTCTAGAGCATGTTGAAGATGGCATTGTACATCTGTGTGAGGACGGTCAGGTGAACGGGGAGGCAGGAGCGCCGGTCCTGCGTCGCAGGGTTGCAGGTCAGCCAGGAGAGGGCGTTGTACTGCTCCAACACAAACCTGCAGGGTCAACACAACCGTTTTGAGACACAGTTCATAATGTATGGTATGGTTTTTGAGACGTGCTAAATGAGGTGTGATATAAAAGGCCTAATCAAGGGGTTACACAACACAGTACCTAGCTAGATCAGCTAGGTCAGAATCAGGTCACACTGGTATTATAGAGTCAGTGGTTCTCTCAGTCTGCACCCTCAGATATAACAATCATGTCTACTGAGACCTTTTCAAAGGGTGCATTTTCACTGTGGAACCTGGCACTCACTGAATACAAATTAACTGATGTTTTAAACAACAAACTGGAAAGTTCTTCACAACATGTAAAAATGACACCTGAAGATAAAACTTGCTTTTTGTTACTGTTCATAATCTTTTACATTACATTTACATTTATGCATTAAGCAGATGCTTTTATCCAAAGCGACTTATGAAAGTGGATCAACGAAAGAAGATCAACAATCAAGCTACATAGAAGAAATCATAACCTTAATTCCAATGGCTACAGGAGGCAACAGGTGAAATATGATGTTAAATGACGGGTCATCGATCAGGATTAGGAGTAGTATGACTTGTATGAGATGTTAGGTGTGGGACTGTGGGACCCAGCAGTGGCAGTGGTGTTGTGACGTACCTGAGCACGTCGGAAGTGGTCTTGGAGTCGAGTGGGTGGGGGGTCCTCTGGGAGTTTTTACCGGACATAAGCTCGTCTGTCTGGGCCACTGAGATGTGGTGGTGCAGGGACGCCTGCATTGACAGATACACACACACACACACACACACACACAGTAGAGAGTCAAACACAGATGACACACAGACACACACACCCCTATATATATCTTAAGAGTATCATGATGAATGCAGTCACTGAAATGTGCTTAAGCATAAGTTAAATAGGTAAAAATACCATTTTTGCTAGGTTCTAGAACTTGTAAATGGAAAAGGAAAACATTGTTTACAAATAGAAAGGGTATCTTTCAGTGTGAGTGTATATTTAAAGCACTGTACTGAGAGTGTAACTGTAAATGTGACTGTGTGTCTTGCCTTGAGGAAGAGGGGGCACTGATTCTGTGCTTGCGGACAGGAGGCCCAGAACCAGTGAGGAAGGCCGTCGGCGCGCGCCGTGGACACGTAATAGCCCAGAGCCAGCGGCTGCTGCTTCAGCTCCTCAGGGGGAGACTCACGGGACAGCAGCCTCTCACCCTGACTCTGCATACACACACACACACACACACACACACACACACACACACACACAAACACATGGCATATGCACACATGGTTAATCATGCAAAACCTGTCATAAATTCTGGATAAGATCATTTTTGCTTTTCTTGTGCACCTTAAGTGCGTCTGTGCCTGTGCGTGTCAGTGTGTTGTACGTATGTGTATCTGTGCTACATGTGTGTCTACGAGTATGCATAAATGTGTGTCTGGATTGTGTGTGTGTGTGTGTATGTATGTGTGTGAATGGTCTGCTTCTGCTAGTGGCCATTTGCATTTTCCAGTCCCAAAACCACTGTAGTATTCTGGCCCAGTAAAGACCTTCCCACACACACACACACACACACCATTCAACTCTTGTGACAGCAGGAGCGCTTTTGAGGCTTCCAGCCCCTGTGCGTCATCATACATCCAGTTCATCGACTCACACCAGCAGGCCACATTTATGCTGAATTGTGACCTTTCACCTCTCTTTTTTTAAGTGACTTCAGAAGGCTTTCATGCAATTCATTACTGGAGACAACTACATCGTTTTGAAGTGATGCTCATTATATGACGATTACTGAGTAACATGCTGCATATAAATACATCAGCAAAGACTGCACAGAGAATTAACACATCATAAATAACTCATCAACATCTTCTAAAGTTCCACCCAAACACATTCACAGGTCCAGACAACTGCAGGGTGTGTTCGAAATGTTGCCATCCCCGAGTCTGTGGTGTGGATTTATTAGTATAACTAGTAACTGTAAGAAACACAAGATAGATAAACAGAGCTACTTTAACAGAAGTATTTTCAGAATGAAAGAATTTGAGCCTTTCATCTATTCCACAGAGTGGAACCGAGTCCTGGTGTGAGTGTTCAGTGAGCGTGAGTGTGTGTGTGTACATATTGTGTGTGTATATATTTATATATATTAGAGTGTGTGTATGTGTGTATGCTACCATGTATTTTTGTGTTTGAGTGCCTGTCTATAAGTGTGATTGTCTGTAAGTGTGTGTGTGTGTGTGTGTGTGTGTGTGTGTGTGTGTGTGTGTGTGTGTGTGTGTGTGTTGGGGGGGTTTCTGCTGCTCACCCGTGTGTGCTGGAAGTGGGAGCCAATGCCCATGCCCGAGGGAGAGCCTGGTGAGGGCACGGGGGAGGTGTTGGGCGAAGGGTGCAGATTGCCTGTGATCAGCATCATGTCGTGGCCAATGTCATTCTCCAGCTCGTCAGGGAACGGCAGACCAAACATGTCATCTGCGGAGAGACGAGAGAGACGGGAAGAATAAGTTATGGAGAAGGGAACCACAATGGAGTGATAATGTTGACATTCCAATGACACATAATAGGTTCATAAAACTCTTTATCAAGGTCATCTCTCAGTCCAACTTCTCTTCCTTACTCATTTCATTTCAAGTCTTTTCTGTCCTATGAATAAATAAAGTCAAGAAAAACTCAACAAATAGCAATGTTTTAATGAGTTATGGAGCCACATAGCTGTGTGTTAACAACAAGACCCTGGATGTTAGTGTAGTGGAACAATAACAAAAACACTGGAAACCACAGATGTGCACCAAGCCCAAAGCAGTGTCAATCCTCCAACACAAGCCCTACCTTTAAACACTGCAAACTTAATAAACACTGCACTCTGCTGGTGACTGTGAGAACTGCATATCTAAAGGAGGAGGGTGTCCAAGATGATTAAGTGGTGTTTCAAAACAGATGTTAGATTCCATTACAGTTCCTATTTCCTCAGAAACAGAAACAGAAACAGAAGACAGAAACACACTGTCTTCCTACTAGAGTGTGGATGAGAAGCTGTGTTTTCTATGATCTCCACAGAAGAGAAGCTGGCAATATTTCTTTACCATCATTGTCTAATTTTATATTTCAAGTACAAAATGCATAAAGCACTATAGAAATTGAAGCCATTGAATCATTACAATGGCGTGTACTAATAGCAGTGGAATCTGTGAGGGCAGGAGGGTCTCCTACCTGGGTTGTCTTCAGTGGGGTAGGAGCTGGGAGCCACCTGAATGGTGGCGGAGGTGGGGAAGACCAGGATGTGTGTGCAGGAAGCGTCCTGGGGGGTGTTCAGCTGAGATGTCTGCAGGTTCAGGGCTGTGCTCCGGCCAAACACCGAGCCCATGGTCACTGCATCTGAGGGGTGGTAATAATACACACACACACACACACACACATTAAGGAAATATTTCAAACATAAAGCCATAACTTAAACTTTTTCTCTGCAATATCATTTCACATAGATGAAACGTCTCATGTCTCCTTCCTATACATGCATATATGTGTATGAATGGAGTAAATCACGTTAACTCCATTCATATCATTGCTGTGTCATGGGTCCAATGTGTGTCTCTGTACGTGTGTGTATGTGTGTGTGTCTTTCTCTCTCTGCTCACCAGGCATAACCACAAAGGACCCCTGTGGCTCCATGGAGACGAGACAGGCGCTGAGGATGGAGGGTGAGTCGCTGGCGGAGATGCCACACATCCGACACGCCTCCCTCAGCTGCCGACTCACAGAGTGAAGGGAGTGCTCCCCCAGATACAGACTCCAGTCTGAGGGAAGAGAAGGAGGAAGAGGATAAGAGAGAGAGGGAGAGAGAGAAACAGAGAGAGAGAGTTTGAAGAGAAGAGGGAGGGAGACAGGGAGATAGAGAGAGAGAGTGAGAGAGAGGGAGAGAGAAAGAGAGAGAGAGAAAAAAAAGAAGGGGGAAGAGAGACAGAGAAAAAGAGCAACAGAGGCAAACAGAGTGAGGAAGAGAAAATAAGGGATGCATCAAATGATATAAATGGTTGAGAAGAGGAGTAGGGGAAAGTAGGAGAAAGAAAGATAGAGAAAAGGAAAAGAAGATAGACAGACACAAAAAAGAATGATAGACAGAAATAAAGATGAGGAGGGATATATTTCATGTCAGATAGACTTCTCATCAGTGTAAAAATCACACTCCATGATGATGCGATTTGATGGTTAAAAACACTTCACGCTACACACCCTTCAGTTCACCATGGCCAAGTCGACCCAGTCGACCAATCACAATCCTCCAAGGCATTGATGTCATCTGGATGATTCCAATGCACCACTCCCAAAGCTTCTCCAAGCCTTTCTTGCGTGGAGAGAACTTGGGCCGCCGTGACCTATAAAATGAAACACAATGTCTGTTACATCTGTACATTTGATTTTTGCTGTTGAAAAACAACAACAGACAATTCCCTGAAGTCCAGCATTGAGTGTATTTGAGCTTATTTGGTACTTTAAATCTTTTTAAGCATGGAAGATTTGTTGCATGTGGTCCGACAAAAAACAGAATGCCATGTGACTGAGGCAGTATCACAAACAATCGCTGAGCTAAGACTAGTTTTGCTTATTTTCTCAAAACTGTTAAGTGCCTCGTTGCTAATGCAAGTAAAAGGGTTAAGCTCAAGAAAAGCTTTGTTTTCTACTTTAGTTAGAACCATAACTCAAAAACCACAATGATATCTCTATCTAAATCTCTCATGACTGTCTAAGAATGAACAGTGGTCGCTGCACTACTGAGCCTGTCTGAAATCTGAAATTATCCTGTGTGGCCGGATGCGTCACCTGTTGGGCACGTCAACATTGATAATGCAGGTCTCCAGTAGCTCCCCCTGCTGGTCGGTGCAGGACACCAAGATCCAGCGCTGGTCGTGCGACAGGCAGTAGGCCACGAAGAGCACATTGTAGCGGGGTGCTGCTTCAGCCCAGGCATCCCCTGGCTCTGGCTGCTTATTGCGTGTGGGGCCCAGGATGAAGGGGGGCGAGAACACCTGCATAGGAGGACTGGGATCCTGTGACAGGGAGGATGAGAGGGAAGATGGAAGAACAGTTAGTAAAAAGTCTGAAAAAACAGGAAAAAATTAGTATGCACAGCTAATGTAGTTCATTTAAAATGAAAGAATAGTCTGTGTTCTGACATGCTTCATGACCAACTCAACAAAGTTTGGATTTTTATGTCTACTAGGGCAGCTGATATTATAATTGTGACATTAATTAATAGCCTAGAACTTTCCAAAACCAGAATGTACATCAATAATGGAGGTTGAGACTATATTTAAATGCAGAGTTAGTTCACATAATCAATTACAGTACATGACTTGTCCTACCAAGTTCAATTAAAAGTATGGATACATTTTAAATGACCTTTTGACAATTTAATCCACTTGAAATATTAAAAGCTCTCAGGCAACCTCACACTACATCCATTTAAGAAGTTGGTGCTGGTTGTGGGTGAAATAGTGTAGCTCTACTACTGAACTAGTGTGTGCCTGTGCCGGTGCCGGTGCCGGTGCCGGTGCCGGTGCGAGACCCAACCTGTGTGTTGTTGAGGGTCTTGTCGATGGTGGACGCGGGGCCGAAGCCAGTGAGGGACTTGATGTGTGTCTGTGTGGGCAGCAGGCGTCTGCACTGTGAGTAGGTGGAGAAGGCCAGCGAACGCAGCTGCTGCAGGTACAGAGGGCTCTCGCCACTCGCCGGCTGCAGCAGGTACTGACATGGCACCACCTGGAGATGCACGCACAGGAGCACGCACACGGAAACATGCATACACAGCAAAACATATAAGCACAAGCGCGCACACACGCACACACACACACACACACACACACACACACACACACACACACACACACCGATACACAGAATTAGAATTTTCGGGACAGCTTTTAACCACTGTGTTACCACCTGTTTCCGTCTGCTCTTCCAAAAAAGAATATTGCTTAAGAAACCTAGGCACATCTAACTGCATATATTTCACCTCAGAGCTAGACTTCATAACAGGTGAACAGGTCTAATCCTCAGTGAGTAAGACACACTTCCAACAGCCAGGAATCTGTATGGTCCACAGTTTGGCCAGCAAACAAACAAACCTGCCTCCATTCTCAAAGTATTAGATCTTTTTGAACTGGGCCTCTTCTAATGTGTTTCTGTGCTGTTGCAGTGATTTTTTCTCCAGGTCCATAGTGTGCATGTGCTCCCGGCCCCGTGTATTGTGTTTTGTGTGTGCACGTCTGTAAGAGGATTCCTCAGATACTTTGGTAAACAGAAAGGGGCTGAATAGGCTGGATATTAGCGCCCTAAATGCCCCCCTCCCCTCCTCACTGGGATAAGTCTGCGGACTAAGCTGGTTAAAACCCCCAACAAAAGAGAACGGCGGGCTCTTAAAAAACTAGGCCTCTTTATTCTGCCCGGTAGGAAAGACCTTCCTGAGCCTCTTTGAAACTCAGTCAGGCACTAATAGAGTGAATATGGCCCTGCCAAGAAGGACGGAGGGCTTGCCGAGGGTTCCTACTGCAGAAACATAAAAACCCTAATGACTGGCAGTAAAAAAAGGAGTCAAGTAAATATAACACAATTGATTGGCTCTGGGAGGGAGAAACTTTTTTTTTCTTTATCTCAGCAAGGCTGGCACACCAGGGCACAAGGGAACATATTTGTCTGACTTTGGTTTAAGAGCTTTAGACCCGAAAACACTGGGCAATTAGCGGAACAGTTTCTGCTGGATAATCTGTTCTGTTTTCTGTAATTCAATGCGATTTGTGTGAGTGGTGTATGTATGTGTGTGTGTGTGTGTGTGTGTGTGTGTGTGTGGTAGATGTATGAGTGTGTGTGGGTGTGTGAATGTGAGTGTGTATATGAGTCAGAATATATTAATTATCAGAGCCATAATTAAAAACATTGATTACTATGTGAGTGTGTCTGCTCACGTTTGTGTATGTGAGTATGTGTGCATGTGTATGTGTGTGCTTGAGTTTGTTTATGTGTGTGCATGAGTGTGTGTGTGTGTATGTGTGTGCATGTGCGTCTATGTGCATGCATTAGAGTGTGTGTGTGTGTGTGTGTGTGTGTGTGTGTGTGTTTGTGTGTGTGTGCACTCCTCGCAGTCTGACCTGCATTGTGAGTGCAGGCCTCATAGCCTCTGGCAGCAGACGGAGCAGCTCAGTGTGGCACCTCAGTAGTGCCAGCATCCACACACTTCCTCCTTCCACATCCTGCTCCTCCCCCTCTCCGCCCCACTCGTACCAGCCCCACCCCCACACAGGAAGGGGTCCACCACATAGAGCACGATGGCTGGTGGGTGGGCGTGGCTATCTGCAGACTCCGCCACCGTGGGGATGCCGATTCGCTCACGCTCAGCAATGCTACAAAGGGACGAATAACGAATGCTTCATTAACGCAGGCAAGATCATTCATTAAAAACACACTTCACACACAGGGGCAATTCACTGGTCTTAACATGTTTGAAAGAAAAAAGGTTAAGCTTTTGTCATTGTCCAGTCTACTTCATGTCATTTTCGTCAAGAGGGATTCTTACAGCAAGTATTGATTCATTGACCATTCACCCTTATGGGAAGATGTTATTGCTGTACTGCTAGTCAGCTCAACCTTGACAGTGTCTGTCAGAAATCCCCAGCACTGTGTTCAAAATCGAATTCCACCTCAGTTATTCCATCGTTGACCTATAGTCTGACGATGTTCCTTTAATTAGCATTATTTTGTGTACGTTTCTACTTTTTTTCTTTTAATTTATGTACTTTCTACTCTATCTTTCTCTATTTCCCACTGTTTAAGGTACTTGTGCATTCACTGACATTCAGGCATTCAATGAAAGACACTGGGAGAGAGAGAGAGAGAGAGAGAGCGAAAGACAGTGAGTGTGTGTGGGTGTGTTTTACATGTCTGTTTATGTCACTTACCTCTCTAGGCTCTCTGTGGGCTGGGTAGGTGCTGGTGTTGTTGAAGAAGCAGGGTTTGCTCCACTCTTAGCCTCGCTACTGCTACCAACCCCCTGGCCCAGCTCACTACTGCCCTGCTGGCCTGAACTCAACCCCAGGGATGTGCTGCCTGTGCTGGGGACAGACGCTGCTGGATCCCCCTCTGGAGCACCAGAGCCTGGGGCAGGCTGGCCACTGCTGGAGGCAGGCTGAGAGGGGGTAGGCTGAGGCTTGGGAGGCAACAGGAGGCTGGAGTCTAATGACAGACCAGAAAGTAGAGGAGCTGGAGACAGAGAGGGAGAGAGAATGAGAAAAGGAGGAGAAAAAGAGAGATGGTGAGCACCCAGGGAGATAGTCTATGTGATGCGCAGGTATTTGCCGCATAACCACTTAAAAGGTTTTTAGGGTTTGCCTATATCCAGTAAAACATAGGCTGCAATACTGCCAACACTATAATAGTACAAGACAGTATACCCACTACAGTCACAGGCAGTATACCCACTACAACAGTATACCCACCACAGCAAACCAGACTACAGCACTGTGAGCACCTATTAAGAAAAAAACTTACGATAACAGAAAAAGATCTCATTGGGAGTTAGTACTTTTGTCAAATTAATAAAATTAAATTAAAAAGAAAAGATTCAAAAGAAAATTAAAAAGACTGAGTGTAATTTATTTTCTAACTACCAATTGAATGTAATTGAATCATTGATTTTAAATTGACCATGTGTCTCTACATAATGCAGTACTACGTGTCAACCATGCATGTCTCTACCCTTTCAATATATACTAATGTATACTAGCATTACAACCATGCTGATAAAGACAAAAACCCCTCCAGTGCCCTAACTCTTTCCCTTGCCCATTCACTCCCTCCAGACTCCACATCGCCCCCTAATGGTTGGTGGTCCCCGTCTCACCCAGCTGCTGGCGACAGGCGTGTGCATAGAGCTTGAGCTTGCGCATGTTGTCCTCCTGCTGCTGACCGCTCCAGGGTCCAGTGAACCACTGCTCCACCAGCTCATCCTCCTCCTTCCTCTCGTCCTCCTGCGTCTCGCCCACACGTACCAGCCCGTCACGGGACACCTTGGCCAGGGGACGGTGCTTCCCCAGACGACACGTCTGCGGACACGAGAGGGAGAGGCAGAAGGGTTGGATGGTGGAAGAGCTTAAAAACAGTGATTTAAGTCTAGTAGTTGTGATAAGACTTAAGATTGCTGTGATTATATGATTTTGATATTGATAAGATATGATATTGATCAATAACAAGATAAGACGAGCTATGACAGAAAAACTAGCATGTCTATCTGCAAATACATTTTAGCGGTAGGTTACTGGGTTGGGGCAGCTAGACTTAGAACATTTAGAAAGCTTGGATGAGGAAGACACATAGAGTGATTGCTTGTGGGCATAAGTAGAGGTCTGTCTGCTAGTATAACTGTAACTGGAAGTCTGATGTATGCTGCCTGCCACGCTGCCCTTAGGAGAGGCCTTTAAAGCCTAAATATGCACTCTGTGGGCTGGCTCTCATCCTTGCTGGGTAAACACTGTATCTGCACAGATATTTATTAAGCAATATGATTCAATTCTGAATGGACTTATGTATTCTGTAAAATAAAGATTACCAAATGCATACATTACCACACGCAGTGATTATCAAATGAAAAAATTAAAATATACATCCAAAAAAGTTTTTTAAAAAACGGATTTTCTTCTTCGATTACTCCATCTTTCACCCTATATCAATACACCCTGCACCTCTTCCTCACCTCATAGACTGCACTGAGCTCCTGGAAGAAGGTGCGGGCTCCAGCCAGCAGGGCAGCGCTGTTGGGACAGAGCACCAGGAAGGCCACATCTCTGTGGCCACCGTAGGGCTCCAGCAGCAGCTTCTCCCAGAAAGGCAGCGCCAGTGGTGAGAGTGCCAGGAAGTCCTTATCGTAGCCCAGCAACAGTGTGGGGATGGGCAGCGGCTCAGGGGACTCCTCCGAACCTGACAGACACACAATATTTGATTTAATTTAATTCAGCTGAACTGAACTAAACTGAACTGAATTTAACTTGAAATTAAATCAAGTTACTTGAATTAAATCGTGTTTTTGAGAAAGCTGTTTAATAGCCCCAAAACATTTGCAAACCACAGAGTGTTTACGTATGATCTGAACTACAGATATTAGCACGGTTGTAAATCATGCACCTCTTTAATCTCTGTCTTCTCTTAGTAATAATAGCAATAATAAAGCATGATTTAAGATCTGTGATTGTGAAATCTTAATATGCGCTTAAAACTGCAGTGCCATCAGGCGTGACGCTGGTCCTAACTGCTCACCATAGGACCCTCGTCCGGCCATCTTGTGGAACTGCTGCCATGTGAGTGGGCCCTGCACGTGCTGGATGTTTTCCCAGGTCCGGCCCGTGCGCTTCTTCTGAATGGCATCCTGTAGGAAGGGCTGCAGGGAGAGCAGCATCCTCACCACATCCTGGGAGGACAGCGTGCTAATGTCCGACACTAGAAACACAAACACCAAAAACACACGTGGAAAAAAAGCAGCATACCACATAACAGTGTCACTTCATCAATCTGATATTACAGAGGCCAATGCATTTCATTTAGCCAAATACCACAACTCCCTCTTATATATGCCAAGTTGCACAAATGTAATCTGTTTCAAATACTAGCATATTAACATATTGCCATTGGCACACATTAGCACAAAAGGATGCAAAAATGGCATGATGAAAGTCACAGTGAACTTTTTATTTCATGATATACATTTTCCTCCATGTCCTGATGTTACCTCTACTTCACCCAGAGTAGATGTGAGTTACATTGATAACAGACAAAATCTGTTACTTCTTCAAATGTTTATACTAGAACAACATAAAAACTGTGCCACCTTTCAAGTCTTTTACAGACTCTGACAGATCAGATATCATCACCATCAAACAATATCAGATGCTATCTGACATCCAGCCCTGATTTGACTTGCTCCCTGAATATAATACACTAAACCCCGGTGACAGAAAACTGCATGGGCGTGACGAAGCAGTCTCCCAGTCACACTAATAGTGTCTAATAAAACTGTCAGCTGGCGTTTCAGATCAGGGAGTAGGACATTAAGTCCCGTGAGATCTGTGTTAACTGCAATCGGCACTAAACAGACTGATTTAAAAGAAAGTGAGGTCGCTGCCAGCAGCCAGGCTCTCCTTTTTCGCAGAGCTATTCAAGAAAAGAAAAGCTTTACAGGAAAAAAAAAACTTCTTGTAGGGGAATGGAGGAGTTACCAAGGTTTTATAAACTGTCCATTGAAAAGGAGAGAGTTGCACTGACAGAGAAGCACAATAGCCCCTATACACAGCAGAGAAAAATACCAATACAAACTTTCACTCGCTTGAATAACTCTATCCAGTTCACAAAAACATCTCCCAACAGCAGTCAGATGCTGACCTCAGTTGTAAACAAGAATTACAAGAATTACTAGCCTTTTCACAAAACAGCAGACACAAACAGTGTAAGACTACAGATATACAATCACTAGTATAAGAATCTTAACATAGATCTTTGTGCAACCAATTGTCTAGCCAAGATTGCCTGTAGGCTTGACTGGATATATATACTAGAGTTCTAATCCTGACTATGTCCTTGACCACCTTCCTAACCCTCCCATGTAAGTCTTGTCAAGTTGAGCCGGGCAGACTATCCAGTTCTACCTTTTAATCAGAGGAAACTGGGAATGTTCATTCTTACGTCTTCCGATCGGCTGTTGTGAGCTTCCTCAAACTGCCAAATACACCAGACGAGAATTTGGCCTTATTCTAACCCGTCAGGTCCAATCAGGGTCAAAATTGGGAGAAAAACAAAAAAAACGCACAGTGTCTGTCTGTCTGCTAAAGCAGGACTTACCTGAGGTGTGCGACCAAGGGTGCAGCGCACTGCTCCGGACGATCGCTTGGTCCACCTTTCCGCCAGCAGGATTGTCCACGTACTGTTGGCCCTGCACCAGCGCGTTGTAGCACTCCACGCAGGCATCGCTGCCGTCGGCCCACAGGCGATCAGCCACCCAGCTCTGCAGCAACGCTCCGCGGCGCCCGTGGCAGGAACAGGCGGGCGACAGGTGCAGCGAGGACAACGACGCCAGGGGTTGCGAGCACTGCGCCTGCAGCTGCACCATGACCTCTGCCAGTGCAGAGGAGGAGGAGGAAGAGGAGGACGGGTCACCGGTGTTCGACAGCGAGCGTTTGGATGATTTGGGGATGACGGCGGGTTCACTGACAGGCAGTTCGCGCCGGCACAGTGCCAGGCGCCGCTCGGCGGCACGTCCCACCTCGGAACCACGTCCGAAGATGTCCAGCTCATCCTCGAGGAAGAGCCCCGTGCCGTGGGCCAATCGGCGGTTGGCGATGGCGCTGAAGCCACACATACAACGGTACTGGTCCTCACGTGTGGAGTCCGGGATGTAAACGCCCACGTCGGCACCCTTCACGTTCATGTTGCACGCACAGATGCAGCAGCTGTCGAAGTTGCGGTCCTTGAAGACGTCCAGCACCGAGTCGGACAGCAGCAGCACGGCGTAGAGGCTGTGAGCTTCGGGCAGAGCCAGGAACGAACCACGTCCTCCTGCACCGCCAGCCGCAGACGCCAGCTGCTCCACAGAGCTCAGCGGCAGGCTGGACGAGGCTGGAGTGGAGGCTGGTGAACTGAGCTCCGTGCCACCGCCCGTGGGCACCCCGCTCTCCTGCTTGACGGAGCCCTGGCCGCTGGCATTGCCCAGACCTCCGCGTGGGGTCCTCGGGGTGCGGGGGGTGGGCACGGAAAAGCGCGGCGTAGCTGGGGAGGGGGAGGGCTGGACACCACCTCCAGCCGTGCCCACGGATGCCACGCTTACTACACTCATCTGCCCGTAATCCTGCTCCAGCATGTTGTTCACACTCGGCACGTTGCTGCAGCAACACATTAAACAGGAAAGGTCAAAAAAGTTCAGTCATTAATATAGCACCAGGAACAAGCAATTAAGGAGACAAGATTGTTGTACCTACAAAATATGAGCATCATGACAAACAGTATTCAGAGAAAGAACTACACTGTGTTATGATGCATGACTTTTCATGAAGTGCACAGAATTGTCTCTGCGTATTAAATGTGCTTCATGAATACACTTGACTCGCTTGGCATTTGACCCCTCAATTGCATTATTCAATACTTTGTCATCATAACAAGTATCCATATATGGATGGTATTATTGACACTATCTCTACATGGATAAACTCAATGCAATTAGCAAGGTCACACACTTGAAGACCTCTATGAGGGCAAATGTCAGCAAACTGTAATATGCTGGATCGCTCCACCAGTGCACATGTAAATCTCAGTACTGGATACCCCCCAATACCCCACACAATATCCTATCTTTGGTTGAGACTCTAAGAGCTTCTGGAGCCAAAAGTAACAGGAAGCGCAGATAAGAGGTGTTCTTATGTCCTTTTAATGCTTCTTACTTCACAACATTGCTGAAATCCTGACAACAGAAGGGCTTAATCTTAGGGAGGCTTAGCAGGCTGGCCTTTGGAGCTACTTACATGTAGCCGTCCCTGATGAAGGGGGCGTGGGAGGGGAGACTGTAGGGCTCCATCTTGGGCATGAGGGTCCAGGAAGGCCGATAGTAGCAGCTGTCTGGGATTTTGAGGGGCGGCAGGCACTGGCTGGGCAGGGTCCGCAGCGGCGCAAACATGGAGCAGCCCATCTGTGGCTGGACGGGGGGGACACGGTAGACAAATGAGAAGTCCTGCAGAGGGGGGGTGGGGGGCGGAGTGGGGTAAGGTTGGAAGACCTCAATGCAAATGGGTATACTGCCTAGAGACACAGGACAGACACTGCGTCTGTGGAAGTACCTACACAACTGTGCTGTGAGCACATTGTATTTGGACCTCTAAGCACATCATTGTGGAGGTTTATGTTAGAAATAAAAAACCTATTAAAATGCCGCTCAACAAAGTTAAATGTAGCTAGATCATACGTAAAGTAAGCAGGCACTAAACCATCACTATGTCATTGCCATCCATGCACATCGAGAGCTGTAGAGATCTATATGGACTCTGAGCCTATCCCCATAAAACAAACTATATGATGTCATTATAACTAGGTCAAACTACATCATGTCATTACAACTAGGTCACTATATTGTGTTATTATCATTATACCAAACTTAATCATGTCATTATCACAAAGTAAAACTACATCATGTCATTATCATTAGGTTAAACGACCATTATGTCACCACTGCATCACAGCACACCTACCCTTATGTCCTCTGGTCGGGGGCTGGCCAGGCACTCCTCCACCTCCATCCTGAAGTCAGCCAGCTGGGCGGAGGCCAGCGAGCCAAGTGGGTGATCCAGGCCGGTGGAGGGCGGAGGGGGCTCTTGGCTGGGGGTGTCCCTGTAGCTCATTATGGGGGAGAAGGCCGGATGCTGCTCCAGGGAGGGCGGCGTGGGGAACATGCGCTGGAGGTCTGCTACTGCTGAATGGAGAGATAGATGGGAAGAAGAAGAAGAAGAAGAAGAAGAAGAAACAAAGAGAAAAGAAAAATGGAAAATGGTAGATTGACAGACAGAGAAAAAGAGAGATGACCAGAGAGTGTCAGAGAGGGAGATAAAAAGACAGAGAGAGAAAGAAAGAGAGGAAGAGGAAAAAAGTGAACAAGAGGGAAATAGAGAGAGAGAAGAGAAAGAGGAAGGAGAGATATGATAAAGGCTCTGCTATTGCTTCAGGCTCTTCCAATATTTCTTCTCTGAGATGCAGACTTGCTTATTATGTGGTGGAGTCATGTGTGAAGAGTATGCAAACAAAAGACAGGAGGGGCAGAACAACAAGAGTGATGTGGCAGGAAGAAAGATGAGAAAAAAGTGGGCAGAGACTTGAGCCTGTGGACGGACTCACTTGAAGGGTATGGTACTGCAACTCTCCCCTCCTTGCCCAGGGGGCGTTCTTCTGAGCCTGGAACCGTGGCCCGTGCTGACTGCTGGTTGGGGTGCGTGGTCTAAACAGAAGGGCATCATGGGAAGATTTAAATAGTTAAATCACAAAGCTACTCACCAGCATGTGACACATGCATTTCTAACAGTCTGAAAAGAGGCTATAAACTAATTTATGACTTCTTACAAGAACTAATCGGAGGCATCATAAAAATACTGGAAGGGCTTTAAAACATCATATAATACTTTATGACAGGGACAATACTGAAGCATTTTCATCATTATGATTAAATTAGTGGTGAATTAATCAGCCTGTGAATATGGAAATAATATTTTTGCAAATGTTTAATGCAATATTGCCCCATAATGCACAGAACTCTGTAAATAAAATAACTCTGAGATCATTCCTAAGGGGTAAGAGCTCTTTTCTCATATCAAAGAATTTGAATCTCATCAACCTTAAAGCAACAGCAGCAAAGGAAACCAATTTTATAATCTTTTCTTCCTTTTTTGTATCTGCAATTATAATTCCCAAAGAGGCAAGGCAAACTGAAATTCCTTGCAACTCCCTTGATCATGCCACTTCTCTTTATGTGGCTAAAGGGACCCAAAACCCCTCTAACTCTTTCCACTTGGTTGCCAACCCCTTGATTATCCCGGGTAATGAACACAAATGTACTCATTAATCCTATTTTGGAGAAATGAAAGGTTTTCTGTTTTATACCATTGATGGTGTACCAGCATACCAGCATGGCTGTATCTCTCCCTCTTTCTCTCTCCCTCTCTCTCTCTGTCCCTCTTTCTCCTTCCCCCACTCACCCCCAATTCATCCTCCTCCTCGTCGAAGATGTTCTCCAGGTCAGAGTAGAGGACAACCAGGTCCGTCTCCCGGGTGAGCGGAGCGTTGGCTTTTGCCGCCGCGTCATCTTGAGGTGATTCATCTAAAGGGGTCGCCAGGGGAAACAAGAGACGATTCAGACAGGACCAGGAGACAAATGGAGAGAAATCGGTTCGGTGGACACGAGTCATTTAGCGTCCCGCGATGCGGCGGCAGACGCCAGCGGGCACCCTCACCTGATTTGGGAGCACTGCTGAAGATGGACATGGCGTCCTTCCCATCAGGCACTGCTCCATTGGCATTCATCTCCTCGCCCTGTTTAGAACAAGTGAAAACCAATCAGACAGCGCTACTACGGCATGTCAGGACTGTCTGATGGCAAGCATGTTACTAGTTGTTGTTTCTTGTTACGCCTAAAAACTGCATTGCGTTTGTATCGAATGAAAAGACTTCAATGTCTTCACCAAGCACTTCACTAGAAGAGCTTTAGAAAAAAGTTCTTTGAATCAATGTCAACTTAATAATACACTAGAATTCAGTTCCTCTGTTTGAACTGACAAAAGCACACAGCACTGTCAGTATCAATAAGTATTTGATTTCAGCGGCCACCGAGCACATATGTAACTCAAACGCACATATTAACTCAACGACAGCTACTTAGCTGAATGATAAATTAATGTGTCAGCTGAATGATTTATACGAAGACGTGTTCAATAATCGTGCAGTGGTTTTAAATAATAAAGGCACCAGCCAGAGGATGCCTGGAATCAAATCAAACAAAACATCTAAATGAAAAATGAACAACAGTAGAGAATTAGCATCTTCCTACTTCTAGCTAGATAGGAGACTTTGGTATCGGTAGGCCTGACCTTGCTCTTGCGGTTAGGGTCTCGTCCTGGGCCCTTGAGCCTCTTTGAGGTGGGGAAGCTGTACTCGATGTCACCCTCTTTGAAGTCGTAGGGGTCGTCGGCAGGGTCACCACCCAGCACCTCCACGCCTACGCCAGGCTGCTGCAGGAGGCCCAGCGTGCTGATGTGCTCCTTCACGCGCTCCTCGCAGATTTTAAAGCGCCTCTGGGTCTGAGTGAACAGCCTGTGGAGAGTCCAGGGGAAAGATGAGAAGGGAAGGGAAGAGGGCGATTAAAGCCAGAATGCATTGCAGGAGGTTTTATGGCCACACTGTGGATTAGGCTGCCCTCTTTAAAGTGTAACTGGCCTATTAAGCTGAGTGTATCATTGTGAATAATGGAAGAGAAAAAAAGAATATAATAATATACTTTTTAGTTATTTCCTAACACTATTATCTTCATAACTGGTAATTACTTACCTTTATTGGCACTCTTACATGTTTAAAGCGTTATTGTTTTAGGTTATTTCTGTGTTTTCTGTTATTTGTCTGTTCGACAGGTGAGATGGGCTGTGCACAGCTGGTAGTGCATAAGTAAGAGCTTACTTCATTAGCCTGCCTTGCAAATTGGGCCAAAGCTTCATATCCCACAGATGTCATTATTGCCCATGTGAATGTGAATACAATATCTCACTATAAAATATCTAGTAGAGTTCCATCAGCAACAGGGACCTACTCTATACTGTATGTGTCTATATGGACTAATTTGTTTCTGCCTACCATGCTGTGGAGGGCAAGTGCTTGCATGAATTAACGCCATTCTGTTTAGTACCGCTAATAGCAAACATTATCAATGAATCATGTGGGGGTTTCCAGTTTGTCTATATTAACTAATGAACTTTGTTTCACATCCAGGAACTCTTCACAAAAATTATTCAGTCCAAAACTTAAAATGAACAGCTCATTAACTTTAGTATTAACAAATACTACATTATATTTTGCCCAATATTATTTAAACAGATATTAAGTGATATAGCTAATTATACAGACTTATTCATTGCTGCATCTAATGTATGTAATGAATGTGTGTAATGAATGTAAATCATTGGGAACATAATGTAAAGTCTTAATGCAAAGCGTATGCTATCATTTCTGTGCACCAGTTTGAGTTGTGAGAGAGTATGCAATGTATGTGCATATACTGTGTGTGTGTGTGTGTGTGTGTGTGTGTCCTACCTCTTCAGTGTCGTCCCCTCTGAGGCTGTGTCTGTCTTGCTCTCCACTCTCTCGGGGCAGGGCAAGTCTGGGGGTCTGAAGTCGCTCCTCTCTAGACAAGGCGTCTTATACCCCTTCCACCATCCCCCTCCACCCCCTGCATCTCTGGGGCCCAGCGGTGAGGCGTACAGCGCAGTCTCGCTGACCTCCATATGGCCTCCCGGCCCACATGGCGGCCCCTCCTGGCACTGCGGCAGGCTGGCGGTTACGTCCAATGCCTCAGGGTCCTGCTGCCCCCTTGGGTGAGGGCTCAGAGTCGGAGGCAGTGGGGAGATGGGCGAGTGCATCAACGACTCAGCCGGCCCCTTCCTCATAGATGACAGTGGTTTGGGTGGATACTTGTTGCATTCGGGCAGAGCCTCCAGGGGAGGTTCCAGTGGGACCAGCCCGAGCTGAGGGCCTCGTTGCTGGGATTCATGATCAGGGCAGGGAGACTCTTGGCTGACGGAGACCCTGTGGTGGAAGGGGGTAACTGCTGGGCGCTTGGCCTGCTTGTCTGACTTGTCGGGCTTGTCGCTGGCCTTGTGCTTGGATGGAGGTGCGGGCGGGGGCAAGGCTGGCAGAGAGCAGGAAGCGGGGGTGGAGGTGGAGGAGGTGGCAGAGGAAGAGGAGGAGGACGATGAAGAGGAGGAGGTGGTGGTGGTGGAGGAGGGGATGGGGTTGGCACCGGGCACGGCGCTGGCAGATGCTGAGCTGGCCTGCTGCTGCTTCTGTTGCTTTAACCTTGAAGGATGGAAAAAAGAAAGGGAGAGAAAGAGAAAAAGAGAGAAACAGAGAAAAACAGAGAGAGAGAGAGAGAGAGAGAGAAAGAGAGAGCAAATGTGTGTGTGTGTGTGTGTGGATGTGTATGTGTGTTTGTGAGTGAGAAAGGAACAAAGGCAGTGAGTGAGAAAAAAAGAGAGAGAGATAGATAGATAGATAGATAGAGAGAGAGACAGAGAGAGAGAAACAGGATTGTTTCCAGATATCCAGCAAACAGAGAAGCCAAGTGAAGATTGATAATTAAGGTCAAGCCGCTGCCTGAGCCTACTGTCAGGTAATGCAATTAACACCAGCACACTAACAGCTTATTATTACACTCTATTCTTCACAGAACAATTAAAGTCTGAATAACAACTGTTAATTAAAAGATGCTAATAAACCACAAGGGCACAAACGACCATAAGCAATATTAAGTAACATTCTCCTGTTGGACGCCATCCATGTCACTCCTGACTATACAAATGACATATTATTAGGCAAATATAAGCGAAAATATGTCAGATAATACCAGAACTGCATGATTTCTCAGTTGACAATGGTGCCCGTGGTCTGAGACAGACAACTAGCAAAAGCATTCAGATTGTAAATGGCCAACCAAAAGCTCTGTATGCATGTGTGTGTGTGTGTGTGTGTAAGAGAGAGAGAGAGAGACGTCTGTTTTCTATCTCCCTGAACAATTTCACTGTTGCTGGGGAGCATTGCATTGCTGCGGCACCACCAACCGGGGCGGCATCACCAACCACCGCAGCGGTGACGGTGGCGGCTGCGAGGCTATGCCACCCGAGCCCTCATTAAAGAGACAGGGGCCACGAGCGGGCAGGATAATGGGCGCGCGGAGGTGCCAACCTGGAACAGCTGCAGGCCACTCTCTCCCCGGGGCTGGTGAAGTCCCATGTGACCTCCGCTACCGCCGCGCCTCCGCTTGGCATCGGCTCCTTCGCGGGCGCCGCCACTGTCGCGGCCACCGCCACTGCCGCGCTGCTGCTAGACAGACTGGCCCTGAGGGCAGAGAGAGAGGGAGACAAATGACAGCGCTGCCAAAGCCTGCTGCCAATCAGAGACGTGCCCGCGCGTGCTCGGGCAACGCGCACGCACACACACACACATACACACATAAAGAGACACACACACACACAAAGAGACAGACACACAGCTCAAAGCAATAACACTTGGTGACACCTGTGTCACAACACCACACAATGCTCTTAATAAGCTTCCACAGACAAAATATATTTTTCTGCTTGTCTTATTTAAGTCAAATATTCCCATTGTGTACAGACTTGTTACAGGGGAGAAACCCTCCCTGGATGGCATAGTAATGTTTTTATCCTTATCAATGATCCATTAAAACTTTCCTTACCTAATAACAAGTAATCATAGGTTCTATTCACCTGTCACCTTTAACACATGGAGGTAATATGTGTTTTAATAGCTGATTTTCACTGATAATAATTCTAATGTATGATCTGTTAATGTGAGAATGGCATGTTAAAGTTTAATGCAGGAATGAGCATCCTACAGAATAGCTAATAAACTCTCAATATGAGGTTTCAAAGAAAGGTGCAGTATGTAAACATGTCTGAGGTCTACCGTTTCTCTTGTCTCCACTACCTCCTTTATTGTAATAATACACTACTATATTCTGATTTTATTGCAGGCAGTATCAATGCTTTACAACTATTGATCTGTATCATATTTCTTTACAACTATCTGTTATTATAATATTCTAGTCTATTCCCTACCCTGCTTGTCGCAGTTTCACTGAGACTGTGCACAAAGCAACCGTCAGCCATATAATAATAAAAGCACAATAATAATAATAATCATCATCATCATCACCATCATCACCACCATCATCATGTTGTGTTGTTGCTATGTAGTAGTATTAGTAGAAGTAGAAGCAGGACTGTAGTTATTGTTGTACTGTAGTTGTTGTAGGTATTGTATTGTTTCTTACAGTGTATAATCTAGTGTCTAACTCTTTTCTGTCATGTTAAACATAACCTACTTGCGCTGAAGCTGGTTCAGGTAACACTCCTTCCAGGCTTGATGGACCATCTGATTGGTCAGTTTTTTCCCAGAGTGCTTTGGGCTGAGGGTCATGCAGCTCTCCTGGCTGTTAACACTGGACACTGCTGTCTGAAATCCACTGTCACCTGGGTAACAAACCAAATATGGGCAAAGGTCAAAGAGGTGATAGAAGAATGGAAGTCACTGAGGAAGAAGAGAAGAGAAGGGAAGGGAAAAGCAGAGAAACAAAAAGGGGATATGAGAAGAAGAAAAGAGAAGAGACAAGAAAAGAAAAGACCACATGCTGATCATTCTCTGATCATGGGCTCAGAGGAGTTAAGACATGCTTTAAAAGTTGATTTTGATATGATTCTATCTCCAAACCATGCACTAAATCACATTAATGAGAGAGCCACTGAACTTGACAAACAACTCTTTTAAAAGATGGCTGTGAGGCACGCTGGCATCATTCATCTTAATTCCCACTCTCTCTCACGCTGAAGCCTTTGATTACATGATAATTAACACATTGAGGACACTATTCTGCAGCAGAGTTCTTCTTCAAACCCGCAGACAGCCGTCCGCCCGGAGCCCCTTTGTAACCAGCACAAACGCAAATTAATGGAGTAACTCAGTGACTGGCCCCCGAGAGTCCACACAGAGCCACATTAAGTAATAACAGATTAGGATTGCACTCCTCCGTTCTGTCTGGGTGTGGATTACATGCCGGCTTTGTGCTTTTTTTGCTGGGATTAGAGGTTGAACTGGGCCGTGGGGTTATTGCTCATGAGTCTGCCGAGGAGTAAGAGGAGGAGGAGTAAGAGGAGGAGGAGGAGGAGGAAGATGAGGAGAACGAGGTGCTGCTAGGACTGCGGGTCATTAAAGGAATCAATGGAGGGAGATGAGGTCATTAGAGGAATCCGACCGAGAGCAAATGAGTTAGAAGTAATAGGCTTGAGAGCATCACTGATTATTGTAGTGTAGGAGGATGGTCATTGCTACCCCATGAGGGCTACCACGCATGGTTTATAGATTCGCACCACAGGGGGAACATGTTGATTCCTTTCATCAACAATGAGGCTGGTTGCACAAAACTTAATATGGCCATGTATGGCTTAATATTTCAGCTGAGTAGCAGTTAGAGTGGTTTTCACAGTCGATTGCGAGCCACTTGCTGTTCTTCACAGCTTACACGGGTTAACGTCCAATGGGAAGTGTTATCGGTTCAACCAGACTCCTTGCCGGTGCTGAAGAGAGGACTGCCGACACATTGATCCTCAGCATCCGTCTAGCCTGCGCTCATTGACTTTCTGCTTCCGGTCTAAATGGATTTGGCGACAGCTGCGGGGAGTCGGCAGAAGAGGCAGGCAGACGGTTAGGCTGACCCCGACGTGTCTGATGGGTTCTGGCAGGGGAATTTTAGCTGAGGTGGGAGAGGTGGATGGGGGATACTCCTGAATTTGTGTGTGTGGAGGGCCGAAGGATATGGTGGTGGTTGTGGTTACTAGAACAGTCACATGGGGAAGGGATGAGGGAGGCTGTGCACCTAAGGAAAGTTATCTCAGGTGAGGACAGAGGGGTAGCTGTGTGCACCCACATAATAAAGTGGTTGGGTAGGATAGATTATATTTGGGACAGTTTCTATAGGTCCTTTCCATTTGGGTGGAGACATGCCCCTGAGGTAATTATGTTATTACCTAATCAGGGTTACCCGCACGGAATGGGTGAGAGCTAGAGTCAGGGATGTGTGTGTGTGTGTGTGTGTTGGGGGATGAGGGGGGGGCGTACCTGAGCATGGCTGTTCAGGTGAGGTGGGAGGGGTGAGTGGGATACCACAGCCGGATGGGTCTCTGGTGGCCCCCTGGCTGCCCGTGGCTGAGGGAGGCTGCTCCATGGGCAGGTCGCTCTGGGCAATGAGCACAAAGGCTGCAGGGTAGATCATTCTCACGCCACCTTAGAAAGAAGGAAAAACACGCATTTTTAGAGATCTTTTAGAAATACACTCAACACAAACCAGCAAAAACTAGCTACCGCTACAGAGGACAGACTATAAGATCATTCTTCTTTCCACAGTCATCCTCCATCCATTTAGACTCAGGCTTATTCATCCTGGATCAGTTTTGCTGATCATCTCAATTTGCTAATTAGCTCAATCATTGAACTTGGGGTGGAACTAATGACTGAAATGAACAAGCTTAGTGTTGGAGACAAGAAAAAAAAAACACTTACACCTCCTCAAATCAAACCTCTATCTATGTATTCTCATCACAGCTGATAAACACATAATTTATTTGTGCAGTGATTCCTAGGAATTCCATTTATGCTGTTTGATGTGTTAAGATGTGCTGTGCTAGTTGAACAGGCACTGTGCTTACAACACCAAGGAAGTCCATTTACTACCCTGAAATAATATGCATTATCATCAGATGTGTACAAAATAAATTATATATATGTACATACATACACATTGTCAAATACATAAATGTAGATGTTGTCACCAGGATTATATGTTTCCTGGAGTACAAACAGGGTGGAAAAGCCATTACATTCAAATTGTGAAATCTCTGAAGTATTTCCAGATGTATTTGCATAAATGTAAATGTTGCTGTCATGACACATGCACTCTGGTCTAGCCTCCACTGTTCTTGCTGGTGTCCGGGGGCTCGAGTGCAAATCTCCCCCCAGACAAGGGGCAGATCAATGAAAGAAGGTCGGTGAGTCAATGCAGGTGATTAGAATGTGCTGGGTGTCACTCCCCTGAGCTTTCCCAGCAGCCTTGCTTCCTATGCGTCAGGACGGACGGGTCAATATGGACCAACACTGCCCCCTCCTCCCCCCGTATGCGCGCACACACAACACACACACACACACACACACACACACACACACACACACACACTGACTTCAACCAAGCCCTGCCAAATCCACCAGACGCTGTCTGGATCGCTTATTTTCCCACCAACACATACAAACACACACACACACACGCACACACATACACATACACACACACACACACACAGGTTTCTCTTCACACACACGTCACACATACTACATACACACACATTCATGCAGTTACATGCGCACACAACAAACACACTTAAACTGGCTGTGGAAAGGGCAGTGCATGGGATTTTCTCTCCTCTTGCCTTTGCCTTGCCTTGCTTTCTTTTTGCTTGCATACACATGCACACACACACACACACACACACACACACACACACACACACACACACACACACACAGGCTTTCCATGACCCTATAAATAGCCTAAACAAATATGTTATGTTATATTTCTTGTGTCTCTCTCTGTCTCTGTCAGCCTCTCACTCATAAGGTCATGATCAGAGGTCACACACCTACAATGACCTCCACAGCGGCGTGGCTGTGGGGGTCGTAGTTCAGGTCGGCCGTCTCATCGGCGCGCTCGGGCTCTGGGTTCCGGGGGCGGAGCACAGTGGGGTAGAAGTGACTCCACTCCTCCATCAGCTTCCTCACAGCCGGCTCGCCCATCTTATATGTCTGGCCCGTCAGCGTACCGCACAGCCCATAAGGACTCAAAATCACTGCACAGAGAGAGAGGGAGACAGGGAGAGAGAGAGGCAGAGAGGGAGAGAAAGAGAGAAACAGAGACACAAAGAGAGAGAGAGAGAGAGAGAGAGAGATGGATATAGGCAATGTTAAAAGACAAACTAACAAACTGAGATGACTTAGCTTATGGGTGACATAAGAGAGTGTTGAATAATCACATACTGCATACGTATATGTTATTGAGAGCACTTGTGGTGGGCACTGCTATGGACTTATGGGTAATGTAGGTAGATGGTGGTTTTTACCTTGCACAGGGTTGGAGGAGGTCTGAGCCAGGTGAATATGCTGAGCACTGATATGGTAGGCTGGCTGGTGCTGAGCAATCTCCACACTGGTGCACACGTTACTCTCGCCATGCAGGAAGAAGCTGAATGCGCATGACAGGTGCTCGCTGTGAAGGAAAAGAAAAAAAAACACCTCTGCATTACAAACACTTCCACACACCTTTAGACAGATCTTCAGAATATACTTCATCCTCACTGATGAAATGTGTTTCATTTTTTTATTTTCAATATACATGCTTGTTGACTTGGGACGTTCGTTCCAAAAACACCATATCTGATGTTCTCAACATCAAAGATTACGCTCTACATTGAAGGCACACTTGCTTGTCAAAACATCTGCATCTCTCAAAGGATTTTAAGTGTAAAGCAGAAAGCCACTGAAAAGATTTGAGTTTTTCCAATAAATTTTGAATGACCATAAATGCATCAGTAAATAAACCTTTTTAGCCATTAAAAATAAACCAGCTCATTGCATCACATGATGCAAATAATAACCTCAGACAATGTGAAATCACGGTATCATGTATCGGTTATGGCAATTTAACAAAAGATATGTTCTAAATGTTGATATTGCTGTGTGAAACCATTTACAGCTCTGCACAACAAAACACACATCGCTGCTCTCTAATTCCCTTTAATACTCTCATCTTTGTCGAGCTGGAAAACAAAACAGACTTAAGTTTATAGTGTATTACCAGACGGGGGCCAAACTTGAAAAGGCAACAAAGAGCGTAGTTTTAAATCACATTTGAGCAGTCCTAAATGGTTTATGAGAGCTCAATAATAATTTATGGTGCCTGGGAAACCCAGAACGGATGAGTGGGGTAAGGTGCACAGGCAGGCCTATAGAGGGCGCTGCAGTAACAACGGCAGAGGCCAAGCGCTGTGGCACATAAACATTCCTTCAGCTCCCCAAGAAAAACAGAGCACTGGAGTCATAACAGTAGTCTGTTTCCCCGTACATAAACACACAGTCACATACACATACTCTTTCTCTTCCTCTCTCTCTCTCTCACACACACACACACACACACATACACATACATACAATCATATGCATAAAGCCATAAAGTAACACACACACACACACAGAGGATGAAACAAACACACACACACACACACTCATACAGTGGAGCGCACACATACACCTATACACATACAGAGGGACACACACACACACACACACACACACACACATACACACAGACTTCACAGTGCTCTAGCTGCATTAGGCTGCTACTGGCTTCCTCTACTCCACCTCGCATTTAAATAATTCAGATCACAATGGCGCATGAGTCTGGGGAAAAAAAAAAAATATATATATATATATATATTTATATATATATTCTTTTTGACACTTCCTTCTCTCTCTCTCTCTCTCTCATCTCCAACCTCTCTTGACTGCCTCATAATGCCATATGAAGAACTATTTATAGTTGTGAGGGGCGCCTATGGGGGATAGTCTCTCTACTAGTCAAAGGCACCAGGCTGCCCCAACATACACACACACACACACACACCACACACACACACACACACACACACACACACACACTGGCAACCTGATTCAGCCTCAGCCCTGAGTCTATGAAAAGCATGCTTTGTTGTCTGTGACTGCCTCTCTTTAACTGACTGCATGGATGAACAGTGGGGTCTCTTTCTACATGACTGGAGACGAGGCTGTCTGTAAGATGGGACAATACAGTATTAAAAAAATCAAGCATTGGGGAATGCATAATAACAGCCACACAATAAACCCTCCAAGTGCACTCATGATCATGAATACTGACTACATATCCCAGAATCCTCTTCTTCCTCATTTTTTTTTCCTGTTTCCACTCCCTTATTTCTAAATCCATACCCTCAAGAGCACAGAAAAGTGAAGAAGTGTTGAATCATGGGATTACCTCCTCATTTATGCCTCTCTCACTCCCTCTCTCTCTCTCTCTCTCTCTCTCTCTCTCTCTCCCTCTCTTCCTCTCCCTCGATCAACCACACCAAGAAACCCAAATGAGAAATGAACCACAAGTGGTGCTCTTGGAAAAGTCAGCACCAACTTAACACCATTTTAATATTCCAGAGAGCTTGGTCATTAAGTGCTCTTGGGGAGATAATGAACTTGTCCGGTCCCACACTGTAATTTCATCACGGGGCTGTGTGTGTGATGCAAGACCACCCCTCCCCCCCCCCCACCCCCCACCCCACAACACACACACACACACACACCACACACACGCACGCACGCACGCACGCACGCACGTCTTAGAAGAGACACTTACGCCAAGTTTCTGGTTTACGCTGCAAAGTTCCTATTTCTGGCACAGCTGACTCCATTCATTCTATGGGCCAGTAGCTATTTGGGGCTTCCACCAACTATGGCCATATCTTTTTATTAGGTCAGCACGGAAAGAGTGAGGGGGAAAGATGGAGAAAGAGGGAGGGGTGGAAAGAGAAAGAGAGAGAGCGAGTGAGAGGAGAGAGATAGTTTCTGATATGCTCCATGGCTCTATGTTAGAGCCTGGCAGAAGTGAGGGATTGTTGACTCTCTGACACACTCACATCTCATTCTGCACCTTTTATAACTGTAAGTCAGACACACTCCTGAACACCAACAGAGCCGGTTCTGATTTGGCTCTGATCTGGCCCTCCTCTGGTGCCAATCAGCTAATCAGGCCAAATCTTAGCAATGATGATTGACTAGATATACACTGATGATCACACATTAATCAATTGTACTTATTCCTCCTACTTCTGTCCTAATACCATTTGCATAGGTGCAAACTTTACAGTTAAGTGAAAAAATAGATTAAATTTTAGATTTAACTGAAATCAATTAAAGATGGTCTCTGAAATGCATGCATAAAATTTTAGCTGCAGCTGTTTTTTGTGTGACCCCTATTCAATGGTTTTGGTATGACTCCCAGCTTCTCTCAAATTTGAGGAAGCATCGGGAAGCTCCAGAGATTTCCAAGTACAGACCTCCGACATACACACACCAAACCCCATACACAAGTGTTTTTCCAGGAAAAGCTTTCTCAGGCAGCTGTGAAAACAGAGATTTTAAAAAAGCCGGTTGATGAGAAACGAGAGAGAGAAAAGAAAGAGAAAAAAGAAAGAGAGAAATAACTTGGGCTGCCATTTGTTTTGACAGACTCGTCAATTAGAGACGCGACAAGGGAGGCAAGCCCTTAGATCTACAGATCTTATCGGCGGCCCCACACTAGCAATCAGCAATTGGTGTGCGTCTGTGTGTGTGTGTGTGTGTGTGTGTGTGTGTGCGTGCATGTGTGCGTGTGTGTGTGGGGGGGGGGGGGTGCAATGACAGAGACTGCTGCTGCAAAATGAGGAAGTCTTTGTTTCGCGAGTGTGTATGCATGTGTGTGTGCTGCGTGTGTGTGCACCTGCACATGTTTCTTCTCTGCTGTTTTTCTCTCTTTCTTTCTCTCCTCCCTCCCCTCTTTTTCTTCTCCTTGTTTTGCACAATTGCCACTGTCACAGAGACCAGAACAGCAGGGGTCATTGGTGGTGGTGGTGTGTGTGTGTGTGTGTGTGTGTGTGTGTGTGTGTGTACGCGAGTTGTGGTGGTGGGGGGGGGGAGTTTTCAAACGTGACAAATGACGGGAGCAGCCAAAGCGTGTTCCTGGGCATTTGTCTTAGTGGGAAAGATCCCCCCACCTCTTGTGTCCTTTCTAGAGGACACTTTGGTGAGCACACACATATGCGCCAACATACACACACACACACACACACACACACACACACACACACCACACACACACACACACACACACTCATTCACTCTCTCACACGTGTGCTCAGACATCCCCACACATGCTTACATAGACATACATAGACACACACACACACACACACACACACACACACACACACACACACACACACACACACAGGCGTGCACGCTGGGGGGGTTGTTCTTTATCCCGGTGTGTGCTTACACAGGGCATGAGGTAGAGGATGCTGAGCGGCCGGCTGCTGTGTATGAGCTGGGTATTAATAAAAGAACAGAAGCGATGCTGTAGCCTGGCCCCGAGGTAAAGAGAGCAAGAGAGAGAGGGTGTGTGTGTGTATGTGTGTTTGTGTGTGTGTATGTATGTGTGAGAGAGAGAGTGAAAGGGAGAGAGAGTGAGAAAGCAAGAGAGAGAGAGAGAGAGAGCACAAGCATAGGGTGAATTATTCAGCGCAGCCAACACATACACACACACACACACCCACACCCACCCACACACACACACACACACATACACACAATCATAAAAACACACACAGGCAGACCCACAGCTTCCTGTGCATACTTAACACTGAGATCACAGCACGGTTTAATGGCCTGGTACTGAGCGCAATTAATGCTTTTATGCTGAAATCAATCACGAGCTGCGACACGGGAACAGCCCATGCACACGGTCACTACATTTGCTATCCCTTAGGAGAGATACGTGTGTGTGTGTGTGTGTGTGTGTGTGTGCGTGTGTGTTTAAGTAGTGGGTGGGTATATGTTTCTTTAAGTGGTCACCCTTATGTCATGAACCTAATGTGCATATGGCTTGTGTGAATATTCAGTGCGTTGATGTGTGAGTGTGTGTGTGTGTTTGTGTGTTCACACATGGGGGTGTGTGTGTAAGAAGGTATGACTGAGCGCTTTGTAGAGCAGTGGGCACAAGCTCTATATCAGTGCTGCATACTCTGCACAAAACAAACCAAAAGCACCAGCTGAATCCACACACACACACACACACACACACAAACTATGGGCAAATAAGCTGCCACTAGAGTGCTATCTGTGCAATCCACGACAAAACTACCTCCACTGTATATATCTGCAAAACAAATAAATAGACAAACTAACAAACAACACCAACAAGGCTTTTCATGATGAATCCTTCACAAAACTTGCCACAGCCCACAGGATAAAATTGGGCCATAAAACAACAGGCAGGACACACACACACACCACACACACACACACACACACACACACCACACACACACACAAGGAGGATGTCAACGCAAAGAGGAAAGCCCTCCATACTGAACCGCAGCACAGCCATTATAGGGAGGCCTCCCTGCGTTGAATTTCAATTGGGTATTATCTTAATCTAGCTGGGATTTAACGACTAACGCCGGACCCTACGCTCGGCGCCCACTCGCAACTAATCAGCACCCAGCTCCCCGGTGTCGTGCCGCAAAGCTATACGACAATAACCGCTATATAAAGCCACTCTATCGACTCCTGCATTGGCTGTGGATGATAGATGTGGAATTGAAACTATGCATTAAGCCACAGTGGTCTTCATTGACATAATATATATCCTTATGGAAGAGCTATCAGGGTTTTTTCGCTGAGAAAGAAACTCCTTGTTTTATGCAATCCCTACTTCAGGAAACACCTGAGAAATAGTAAAACTTTTTATCAAATGCTAATTTAGGGTCGTTCGTGCATAAATTTGCTTTAGGAGACTTTTACGGCTTCTCTCCACCTAGTGAGGAGAGCCCATTACTTTGTCAGTAACAGTATTTTAGCGCCAGGTAGGCACATAAAACTCGAGGCCAAAGTAAGACCTACAACCCTTTTTTTTCCCCAAGACGTGAGTGTCTAATCTATACAACCTTATCTGAGTGTTTACCTCAGGCGCTGTGAAATGAAGATGAGTGCATTTTGTTTGTTTACACGGTGATGTACGAGTCTAATCTGAACAAGGGGCGCCTATGCACCCTCTCTCACTCTCTCACAGGGCTCTGGCAAGCTGCAGTTGTCTGTTGCTGCAACTGCTGTTGCTGAGGTAAGACAAAAAAAGAGAGAAGAACAGGAAAAAAAAGAAAAAAAAAAACCATCTCAATCTTGACTCCCCTGACTGGTGCATAACTATATCAGGAGCGCCGGCTGCTCGCTGCCAAGACCACTCGTCTGTTCGGGGAGGAAATAAAGATGTCTGGTCTGGGGCAACCCAGTCTTTTGTTATGATCAACTTATCACGGTGGGCATCCAATCGATCTTTGGGAGTGGCGGGAGAGGCGCTCATGGGGATTCTAATTGATGCCAACCTTTCAGGACCGAAATCAAACAGCTGGCCACTGGGCTTCACCGTTTACGCGGGAGGATTTATTCACTTATGAGGGCTTCCAGTTGAGCCGAGGTACATTAACGGGAAAGGTGTTCCAATAGGGGGCCTGACAGACTGGTGCCTTTCACAACAAAATAAAATGATTATTGACAAATGTACAGTTGGTCTAATAAACTAAAACCTGTCACAACCAGAGATGTATAGCAACTCAGTAAAAATACTTCACTACAGTATTTAAGTATGTTTTGGGTGTATCTATACTTTTACTATATACCAACTATACTATACCAATTTTACTCCACTGCATTTTCTATTGACACAGCATAGTTACAAGTATCAGATGAAATTAAATCTGGTTGTGAATTACGTGACTGCAACAAAGTTTTGGGGAACCCAATCAAATCAATTTTTACCTTCTTTCTTTTACAGTGCCATGCTAGTGGGTGACGAACTTTTTCCAAAAGTCATTTCTTGGTAGGGTATCTGTACTTTTACTCAAGTGGGACTTTCAGGTGCTTTATACAACACTGGTTACAACAAAATAAAAAGATTGATTAATGAATGACTAATGCATTTTTACTTCTATCCTACCCTACTACACTACACTCCTACTGTACTAATACAGTCCATTATTTCCTAAATCTGTTATCAACTGACAATGTAGAATTATCAGAAATAACCCACGCCAACACAAATTACTCTGTGCCCTCAACACAGTGCAACTATTCCATGAAGCACACTGTAACACATTAATCATCGCTACATTTCTGTGCACACGGAATCCTATCCTTCATCCACATGAAAGTTAATCCTACTTAAAGTATGATACAGTTGATACAGTTCTGAAATGTTTCACCGGTTGTTACAGTGTTATATATTATAGTAGTAGAGTAGTTACAAGAAAACAAGTGCACAGTAACGAGTGCGACACAAAGCAGTTTCCCAGAGAAGCTTTTTAGCCAGTAACAAGTCAGCATTTAGCTAGATCACGCCTATTCTCTTCATCCTCGGCGGAGAAGTGGCAACTGAATGACTTGACATACTCACAATGAAGTGCAGCGCACAGCAGGATAGGGTGTGTGTATGTGTGTATGTGTGTGTGTGTGTGTGTGTGTGAAGGGGGGGGCAGAGAGTGGCCACAACGACATGAATGATTTCTGAGACAGTCACCCTGTCTGAGCGATTCCCCTTTCTCAAAGACACCCCCCCCCCCCCTCCCCCATCCCCATCATCCCTCTCACTCCCGAGACAACGGCAGCATCGACAGCCCACAAGGATGATAAAGCCTTATCCTGAGCAGACAAGAGACAAGGAGGAGGATGAGTGGAGAGAAGAGAAAAGAAGAGGAGAGAAGAGAGAATGAGGAGTAGAGAGAAACAGAAGAGGCAACATTCTGCTGAAGTGATCATCCCACTTGCCACCACACAGAGACTGACTCCACTTTCTCCTTTTCTCACATACAATCACCACACACACACACACAAACACACAGAAACACACATACTCACTCACAGAGACATACACACACAAAAAAGCAAAAATAAACTCAAAAGAGAAGTCTCACTTTATCCCACACACACCAGAGTATTTCAAACACCTGTTTGAGTCAGCTTCCACAAAAACTGTGCCTTTCCCTGCTGGCTTACCCCAAAACAAAACACAATCGGATTATTTTCAAAAGGCCACCAAGCAGAGTGGGGGTTGTGTAGATTTCTAGTATGAAAGCATAGCACTCTTAGTGAACTCGATATACCTATTCCTATTACATAAATATCAGAAAAATTATTATTTATGATAACATACAACATCTATATTAATTTATTTATAATTATATGATATACTAACTTATAAGATACTATATTAATCAAGTAAATAATCAGTGCCTATCAACCTTTGAAAACTGTCCTGGAGTCAGGTTATGGAATTTCCACTGGAATCATATACATAGGGAGTAGATACATTTACGCTGATTTACATTCAGTATTTGAATAAAGGAAATATTCTTTTGTGAGTGCATATCGCTGAGTGTTTCTTCCCAGTCTCTCCCTCAATCGTTTATTTTTTTCTTCTTTTTTTTTGCGTTTCCTGAGGTAGCGGTACGATGACCCCGTGATGTAGCCTGACACCCAGTGTCCGTTGCCAAGGAGACGCCTAATGTCTCAATGTCATTTGGCTCCCTCTCACTTGCTCGTGCGCAGGCATAGGAGACTGTCCACACACCACACACACACACACACATCCACATACATATACACACATATTGCACCCACATAAACCTACAGAGATTTTCACGTTTACCACAAAACATGAAACATGAAGGTAAACATAAGCCACACACACACACACACCTACACATTCTTACACACACACACACACACACACACACACACACACACACTTGATTCACATGGACATATCACGCTGTGCAGCAGGAACACGC
>PYXC01002733.1:4575000-4592500 GCA_015244755.2 Tenualosa ilisha | reverse complement strand
CATATACAATATAAGTGAGGTATGAAGATCATAACGCTTTCTCTGAACAGATATCAACATTCATAACTAGTTACATACTCAAAGTATTGCAAACCTTACTTTGGCCATTATTTCTCTCACTCTCTCTCATACACACAGACACACAGACACTTGGGAACGCAGACATCGCCAGCAAACAGCCTTGAAAGTGGGCAAATGCCTCAATGGAGAAATGGAAAATATGACCATGTGGACACATCTTAAATAAGTAAATGAGTCAACTCTGATCGGCAACAGCACATCAAATAGAAACACGTGTTCCAACATGCACATGGAAACAAACACACACTCTCACACACACACACACACACACAGAGAAACTTGCACACTCATCCAGATGGGGAATCATGCACACACACAGATACACTTGTACACACACACACACACACACACACACACACAGGCTTAATTCATGTGGTAGTGAGGAACATAAATACAGGCACTTGTACGCCAGGTGTCAAGTGAGGAGACTTTATCAGATCACAGCCAAGCCAGACGGCCCGCACAATGATACACTCAGCCAGCTTAAGCTTTTTGTCACCACTGACGTGTGCCACCACCATGGGGGGTTTGTGAGCGGAGACAACTTAGTGTGTGTGTCTATTTGTGTGTCTGTCTGTGGGTCTATTTGTGAAGTAGGGGGGGGGGGGGGTGCTATGACGTGTGTGTGTGTGCATGAACTTTACACCAATACCATTAGCTCTTGTGAGTGTAACTGGGAGAGTTTCTTCTTATGTGTGTGTGTGTGTGTGTGTGAGAGAGAGAGAGGGTGTATATGTGCCCGAAGCGTGTGGACTTTTCAGTGTGTGTGTGTGTGTGTGTGTGTTGGGGGGGGGGGGGGTGGCTGTAGACAAAAAGTATGTGTTTGGTTACATGGTTGCATGGCTCTTTGTTTGTGTTTGTATAGAATTAGCAGGTGTTTGTTAGTATGCCTGGGTCCCTGTTGGTGTTTGTTTGTGTTAAGTGAATGTGTGGTCTTTAGTATGCATGTGTCCCTCTGTGTGCTGGTGTGCTGGTGTGTGTGTGTGTGTGTGTGTGTGTGTGTGTGTGTGTGTGTGCGAGCACATGTTTGTTAGGATGCATACACCCTTCTTCACATGCATGTCTTTGTGTGTGTATTTGTTAGCATGCATGCATCGCTCGCTCTGTGTATATGTATGTGTTTGTTAGCATGTGTGTGTGTGTGTCTCTGTGTGTGATTGTGTGTGTGTCTCTGTGTGTGTTTGTGTGTTTACTGCTGCGCTGCTGTCAGCTCCACTTAGCTGGCGCAGCATGAGCGAACCGTGAGAGAGCTCTGTGTGTGTGTGTGTGTGTGTGTGTGTGTGTGTATGTGATGGTGCACAGCTCTGGCCCCTGTGCACAGATGCCCCAGCACCCACAACACACACACATACACATACACACACACACACACACACACACCAACGTCAGCCTGACAGCCAGCTCTGCCTCGTCAGCACACAAGCAGAAGCAGCAGCAGCAGCCACTGAGAATGTGACCTGCTTGGACATAATGTACCCTACCAGTCTCACAAAGAGAGAGAGAGAGAGTGAGAGAGAGAGAGAGAGAGAGAGAGAGGAGGGAGTAAAAGGTAGACAGACAGAGAGAGAGGGGGGAAAAGGACAGAGGTGAAAATGAAAGAAAGAACTGTGTGAGAAAAGAGAGCAAAGTGTGTGTGTGTGTGTGTGAAGAAAGAGAAAGATGACAACAGATAAAGGAAAGGAGGATATCAGAGAGCAAGAGAGAAATAAAGAGAGGGGCAGAGGCAAGGGGAAGAGAGACAAGCACAAAACACAAATGAGAATGAGGGAGAAAGAGAGAGAGAGAGAGAGAGAAAGGGAGGGAGGTGGAAGTGAGAAAGGGAGGGTGAGACAGAGACAGAGCAAGAGAGAGAGAGAGAGAGAGAGAGACCCATCGCTAGTGTCGCTAAGCTAACACGGCAGCGCCACATCGGTCTCTTTGTTGTCGGCGTCGTACCTGGAGGGGGGGGGGGGCATGCTGTGGGAGAGTGGGTGTTCTGTTTGCTCAGAGGGTGGCAGGGAACAAAACAGCACAAGAACACGAGTCACACACACACACACACACACACAGTCACAAACACACACACACACACACACCACACGGCAGAGATATGTTCTGAGACAGATTGTGTGCAGTTCTCAGAGAAGGTGAATTTAACTGCATGCCCCCCCCCCACCAAACACACACACACACACACACACACACACAAACACAAACACACATACACATACATACACACACCTCCACCCTCCAGATTTTTTTTGTTTTGTTGATATTTCCCTTCCTTTTTTCCACACTGGAGTGAATGAAATTTCCTTAGTCGCCAGAATTCCCCCTGTAACCATGGCAACACTGGCTGTGAGAACACGGCTCCCCAACATTCAAGTCCACCCGCCAGCCCTCCCACCCTTCTCCCATCTCTCCTCTCCTCCCGCTCTCCTCTCTCTCTCTCCTCTCTCTTCTTTTGCTTCCAACACTCCCACCCCTTCCCTCCTCCTTCCCTCCTATCTTCCCCCCCCTCCTCCCTCCTCCCTCTCCCTCCCTCGCTCTGTCTCTCTCTCTCTCTCTCTCTCTCTCTCTCTAGCTCCAGGGCTCAGACAGAAAGCTCAACTTCAGCCAGATATTCTACAGGGGAGAGCGCAGGATCCATGAGCTGCATGCCAAGACCTGAGCAAATCCCTCCTCATCAGCTCAGCTTTCTCTCTCTTTTTCTCTTTCTTTCTCTCTCTCTCTCTCTCTCTCTCCTCCCTCTCTCATTCTCTTTCCTTGTCATTCTCTGTCTCTCTCTCTCTCCCTGTCTCTATTTCCATTTTTCCTTTTTTTCTTCTTTCTCTCTCTCTCTCTTTCTCTCTCGTTTTCCTACCATTTTGTTGCCCATTCACTCCGTCATTCTCTAATTTTTTTCTCTCAATACCTCTTCCACATTCTCCCTCCATGCAGTCTCTTTCCTTTTCTCTCTCATAGACGCATAGGTACACACACGCACAAGTACACACACACACACACACGTACGTACGTACGTACGTATGCACACAGGCAGAGTACACAAATCAAGATTCATGTAAATAAAGAAGTGCACACACTCCTCACCTCTTCAAATCAATTTCCTTCACGCTCCACCCCCAACACACATATCATAGCAAGGTCCTTGACACACACACATACACACACACACTCCCTTAAACACACAAATGTACTCACACATGTACACAGAATGATTGTAAGAGGGAGGAGGGATCCCTGCTCCTCCCAGCCAATGATCCACCACACACACACATACACACAAACACTCAACATGGACAGTTTATCCACATGCATAAAATATATGCCAGCCTAAAACTCTTTATACATATAAATTTGCTCTTTGAGTGCACTGAGTAAAAAAAGTGACAATGACATTTGACAATCATACCCCAATGCTGAATAAACCCATATTATGACATGGTTCCCATCATCCACCCTGCTTAGTCAGACCATTAAAAAAAGTGACAATGACATTTGACAATGATACCCCAATGCTAAATTAAACCCATATTATGACGTGGTTCCCATCATCCACCCTGCTTAGTCAGACCATTACAACTGATGATCTAGTTGATATCACTGCATCAGTCAAACACAAATCCAAATAATGTGAGCCTGAGAGAGAGAGAAAGAGAGAGAGTGTGTGTGAGAGAGAGAGAGAAAGAAAGAAAGAGAGTGAGACTGAAGGTATCGTGTAGCTCGTTGGGTTTGTAACCTTTCTTAGCTCTTTTCATTTTTGCAAAAGGCTCTTAGTAGCACATCTAAGCACCAAGCTTGGCAGGCAAAATCAGCTGGCATTCTGAAACATCAGTGTTGTTCTGTTCCAGTGCCTGGGGATGCTGGGCTGGCCTGCTCACTCTGTCTGCTGCATCATAAACCTTGACTCGTGTGAACTCTGCCACTGTGAGTTCAGCAAGCAACTGGTTGCAGATGGATGAAGTGTCTACAAGTCTGTCTGTGTGTGTGTGTGTGTGTGTGTGGATGTGTGCGTGCATGTCTGTGTGTGTTTTCAGTGTCTTTCGTGAATTTTTTTTTTTTTTTTTTAACACTCGGTACCCAGGATGCCATCTGTTTTGTTCCACAGGACGGGCTTCTCTCTCTTAGGAGCCCCTCAGCTTCCCTGAGCCTCTGTTGACCAGAACAACTTCATTCATTCATTCATTCATTCATTCATTCACTCGTTCTCTTTGCTTATTTGTGTTCAATTGTTCATTCATGCATCCATTAACTGAATTCACAGTATCCGTGTCAATCACAGACATACACTGTGCAATCCCTGGCACTTCATATGAAAGAGACTCCATTCAGCAAACACTAGTGGCGCTCTCATCATGACACATGCTTCTGAACCAAACACACACACACACACACACACACACACACACATAAAACACACACCCACATACACACAAAAAAGACAGAGAGAGAGAGACCACACTACACACACTTGAGCAATTCTAACCACAACACAGCTTGTTTTCCCTCTCGACCGTTGATGAGTTGCTAGAAAAAAAAGAGTGGAGAAGAGTTGCAACATTAGTTTTGCTTCTCCTCTTTGGGCCCTGGGTGTTGTCTCTGGTGAATATAGTAACTGTGCTCTTTCTCTCTCTCTCAGCTCTGCTCTGCTCTGCTCTACCCTACTCTACTCTGCTCTGCTCTGCTCTCTCCCTGCAATCAGTCCTGAACTTTTCACAGAGACAACCAGATGGAGGGGTAAAAAGACAAATAAACAGAAAGAGAAGAAAACTGGTGGAGTCAGCACACGCTTAGCCTATGGGTGTGTGTGTGTGTGTGTGTGTGTGTGTGTGTGTGTGTGTGAGAGAGAGAGAGAGAGAGAGAGAGAGAGAGAAAAAGAAAGTATACTGTAAGGGTCTTTATTATTAGGGCTGTGTGTGGCTTTTGTGTGTGTTTTTATGGGTGTGCATGTTAGAGGCAGGGAAGGTTAATAAGTGCAGAAACAATGGGACCCCACTACCCCATACAAACATAGAAACAATGGGACCCCACTACCCCATACAAACACTGTTATTTCACAGGCTCCCTCTTTTTTAACCTCTGCACACACACACACACACACACACACACACACACACACACACACACACACACACACACACAAGTACATATACTTCTTTTTCTCAAACACATGCACATACACACGCATGCGTGTGCACTGCATACACACACAAACACACACACACACACACCCCTCCCAGCCCCCGCCCACCCCAGATCAGCATCAGCTGCCGCACGGCCCCCCAACACAAATAAGTAGTGATGGAATTGGGTCGCACTCCTCCCCCTCCTCTCCCGCCTCCTCCTCCCCTCTCCTCTCCTCTCTGTGCTCCTCCCAGTGCAAGTCGCAGTGACGCGCTCTCGCCACTAGTGGGGGCAGTGAGCAGACAGGCCGCTGCAAACAAAGCTGCCATTGACCGACCGTGTGGAACCAGGAGCAGTGCTGACATCCAACATACACACTGACACTTTACCACACACCACACACACACACACACACACACACACACACACACACACGTACACAGAAGTGCTATAATGAGCATGCTTCCTGTAGAGTGTCTTGTGAGACGGCTGTAGATGCAGGTAGAGCGCTGCTGGTGGCTAAGAGGGAGCATTGTGGCTCTGCAGTCTACCCCTAAACCAGTGCAGATTGTCTGCATACATACACACACACACACACACACACACACACACACACCTTTCCTCTCCAGGGGCCTACTGGTCATGCAACTGCACAACAGCTGGATTGCACAGATGAGATTTTAATTCTGTTCATTGACTGATTGATTGATAGACTAATTCATTCATCCACTGACTGACTGATATCCTTTATTGTGTAATCTACTGTGAGGACAGATTTCCCATGTGGACAATAAAGACTCTTTAGTGCCCAAAGATGTAAAGTGCTGTTACACTACATGAACTATGTAAAAATAATAAATATGTGAGGGTGAAAAACAGCATAACAGTCTTGGTTCAGATGACTGGCATTTGTCAAAGAGTGTTATTTTGCACTGGTTGGAAAGTAACATTTCTATTTACTTGCACACTTTGAATGGAAGACTGGTGAGTGTGTTGTTATTTGCAGGTGCATGCGTGTGTGTGTGTGTGTGTGTGTGTGTGTGTGTGTGTGTCTGTCTGTCTGTCTAGTGTATGCGGACTGCTTTGGTTCAATGGATCTGAAACGTACCAGCACTTTGCCCTTGGGTTGGCTACTCTCCTCAGAGTGGCTAGATGAGTGAACGACAAGGTTGACTGATAGATGGATGCATGGATGGATGATAGATGGATAGATGAGGGAGTTGTCAGGCAGTACGATGTGTGTGTGTGTGTGTGTTTATAAACATGAATACTGGGAGTTCAAGTTCTACAGCGGATCCCCTTTAAGGATCCAGTGCTCAGATACATGATGACTTGAGAAGGTGTCAGCACTCAGTGAGAGAACACACCCTCATCCTCAGGTTTATTAACGAGTGGGGCGCGACCGAGCAGATGCGGACCGAGCGCGTCCATATCTCACGGGCGGGCGTGTCGGGCGGGCGAGGGGACCCCCGTTCTCTGGCTAATGGGCCGACACCACCATTAGAGCAGATTAACAGGCAGGGTAATGGAGCTCTGCACACAACAGGGGGCTGTGGAGAGGCGGAACATTTCTGAGCCTCAACACATATGGAGTATGGGGGGGAGATCACTAAGATTACACACAGTGCAGAATCAACCAAACACTGACTGGGGACCATGAGACTCAATATGGCTCCCTATTAGGCTATAGAGGGGAATGTGTGTGTGTGTGTGTGTGTGTGTGTGTGTGTGTGCACGTGCATATATATGTATGTGTATATATGTAGCCTATATGCATATTTGTGGCCATGCACATGTCCTGTATGTGTGGGTATGTGAATATTGTGTGTGTATAGTACACTCCTTTTTTGTTAATGAACATGAGGCAAATGATAATGGGCGTGAGGGGAAGTGGGCGGCACTGCTGCTGTGGGTTGCATGTGTGAAATGTAACACACACTGACTACAGAAAAGTGATATCATCAACACCACTAACCGCCACAGTCAAGAACTGTCAGAGCCCTAATAGAGCTCCTGAGCAATGAATGCATCCCAGCGAATATGGCAGAGAGCATGTAGCATTACACTGTAACTGACCACAATATGAAACTGATGGCTTGCTAGATGCGCACTGTCGTATGGCGCCATACAGATGCTACATTACAGGAAACATGAATGGAAGTCGAGGTGGATTAGGAGAATCTTCCATTAGGAGCTCAGGGGCATGAGCTATTTCCGTTTTTCAGGCTGACTTTCAGTGATTTCCAGCTTGAAAACCTATCCTCTGATTAAAGCACCGGATGACCAGGCAGCAAGGGCCATCAAGGCAAATAATTACCCAATTAATTAATTAGTTGGCCAGGTAATTAGTCAATTACGCGTTGACGTGGAAGGAGTCGAGGCGTGCGGTGGTTCTCCGGTAACCCCTTGGGGGGTAGCTTCTTTCCAGAAAAGTCCCTTGGTGCTTCACCTCTTTTACTCTCTCCCTCTCTCCATCCCTCCTTTTCTCTCTCGCTCTCTTTCTCTCATTGGCAGAAGAGGGCTCTTTGAGAGAAGGTGGAGAGTAGGCAATGGGCAAAACAGGAGGGTTTGAACGTGTGCACATGGAGACCCCCATTGGCAGAGGCTCTCTCTATGACTGACTTGTCACTTGGCCAAAAACAGGCCAAGCATGTCTAAACCAATCACGTCTAACGTGCTCAATGAGGGCTCACTTAACGTTTTAGAGGGGCCCCCCCCACCCCCACCACTCTGAACCGCCCCTTGTGTGTGCACCTTTGCTGGACCTGTAATATCGGGTTGCGCCGAAGCCTCGAAAATCGGTTTGAGGTGGACTTGCAGTCAAGGTTCGTCTAAAGGCTATAGTGGGGATTCAAGGGCCATTAAGTAGAAATGACAGCTTTGAGGGGCAGGAAGTGTGTAGACATACAGTGCTCACACAAACCCACACACACAGCACAAAACACACACACACACACACACACGCACGCTGCCACACACAAATACACACACGCGCACATACGCACTTCCAAAACACCTGGAGAGTATCTGGCTGTTCATAAAAGTTGAGCTTGCATTTACACCATTGAGTAGCAGCGTCTCTGATTTGCAGTAAAAGCTATGTTTGTGCTGACAGTTATCGCACCCAGATCTCGCCTAGTGTGCTCTGGATGAACAGAGAGAGAGGGATCGAGAGGGAGAGAAAGAGAGAGAGAGAGGGAGAAAGAGAGAGTGGAAGAAGAAAGACCCAGGCGAGTCTCTGTGATGTAGTGCCTGGCCCGTAAATGCACAGCTCAACAGCTCAACAGCCACAAAGCCTAAACCAGCAAACAATCAACTGCAGAGCAAACAGCTTCATTCCCCCAACACAGAGTGAGAGGGAGGGAGAGAGAGAATGAAAGAGAGAGAGAGAGAGAGAGAGAGAGAGAGGGAGGGTGAAAGAGAGAAGCAGAAGGAGAGAGAGAAATACTGAGAAGGGAGCTAGATCGGAGAGAGAAGAGCGAGAGCAGTGAATGAGGAGAAAGAAAGCAAGAGAGGGAGAGAGGGGGGAGGAGAAGAGGAAGAGAGGAAAGAGAGGAAAGCGAGGGAGAGAAATAAAGCACAAGCCCTGGCAGTCACTGGCATGCACCCAGGCAACAGCCCATCCCGTCTGGCCGGCTCCAAAATCCACCACTCTGCTTTTTAATTTCTGACGGGAATTAAGAGGGAGTTTAAGAGCAGGGGGGCAGGGGTGGGGGTGGGGGGCGGTAGGGTGAAAGGGAGGAAATGGGGCTCCAACCCCCACACCCATGCCTACAACCCCCCAGCCCTCTCCCCACCCAAAAAAAGTCCCAGCTTTCATTGCTGGTGGTGTGCCTGGTTGACCTGAAGGGCCCTCCTCTCCCGGCGATTAACACACTTCCCATATCTTACACTTACATCTCTCCTCCGACCTCACCCTTTCTCCTTTTTACTGGACTCAAGTGGGCACAAACACAGACACAAAGGTTAAAGATTGAGAATAGAGAACCAAGAGCAAGAAAGCAGGAAGTGAAGAAAATCTGTGATAGAAGTAATAGTCTATATCTGTCTATCTATCTATCTATCTATCTATCTATCTCTCTGTCTGTGGGTTCTGTGCTGTGCAGTGCACTCTTGTGGTATTACTGCCGTGGACTGAGCAGGGATCTCATGGCTGCAGTGTTTGGGCTTCTTAAGAGATGAAGGGCACTCAGACACAGACCTGGCGCTGGGCTCCAGATGGTGAGGCCGGCCGCTTTTGCGCCGCACCGCCCATGGGCCGTGCTACTGGTTGCTATCCATAACACACACACACACACACACACACACACACACAGAATATATGCATGTGTACTTCATCACTACCACTCTCCCCTCCTTCTGTTCTATGTTCTTTTATGTCCAGAGTCCAAATCAGTACTTTCCTTTTCTGACTGACACTTTATATTTATCTGAACTCCACTTTGCACTATCCCTGTGAATATAGACTTTGATTTTAAGCTCCATCCCCACAGACTGATGAACACATCTACCCACCTTTTGCACTACTCACAGTGACTGAATGCAGAACAGATATTCACCATGAATGTCCATTCCATTGGTGTTGTTCTTTTCCTTGTCCTTGTGTGTGATGAATGTATGTGTCTTACATGTGTCGCATGTGTCTTTCAAACTACAGGATGTCTGTCTGGATCTAGTATCTATCTATCTTTATTATTATCTTTTTTTTTATTATCTATCTATCTATCTTTTTGAAATTTCAGAAACTCTCACTGTTTCTTTCTGTTTCTGCTCTGTTCCCAAAACAACACATTTTCCATCACTCCAAACTCTGTTTCATCAATCCAAACTCTGCTTCTCTGTTTCATAATCTCTGCCTCTATGTGACCCAAGCTGTGACATGAGATGTGAGGTTGGGGAGAGAGAGAGAGGCTTTTTGGGAAGGGGGTGGGACTTTGGATAGGTTGCTAAAGGCTGAAGGTCATCCTTCAGACACATTCATTTGCTCTCTTTCTCTCTCTCTCTCTCTCTCTCTCTCTCTCTCCTTCATCCACCCTCTCTCTCCGTGCACAGAAACAGGCATACAGCCACTCCCGTCAGCATCTGTTCCCCCTGGCACATCCCCCAGATCCTCTGCTGTTGCTGCTGCTGCCACTGCTGTTCAACCTCCACCAGTGAGCAGCCACAGCCCTGTGTCCCAAGCACTGCTCAGCTATCCCTCTATCCCCTTTAACAAGGGTGTGTAAGCCTGTCTGTCTGTCTGTTTGTTTGTTTGTTTGTTTGTCTGTGTGTATGTCTGGCTTTCTTTCTAAGTGACTGTTTTGTCTGTCTTCTAGCTTTTCAGAGTGTTTTTCCCTTCTCTCAATGTCTGTTTGTTTGTCCATACAGGGTTGTTTGTTTTGCTTGTCTATCCACCAGCCCAGAAGCCTGCATCTGTCTGTCTGTCTGTCTGTCCGAGCCACTAATGAGTATGTCTGTCTACCTGTTGGCCTGTATGTCCTCTGTCCTCTGCTTGCTTGGGCTCAGTCTTCGGCTTGGGCTCGGAATCGTCCGCCACCCACTAGTCTCCTATCCCCGGCGATCACTCTTGGGTCACGCTTGTCGTGACGTCTCCCTGACATTCCGTGACATTCCTGTGGCACAGATGCATGCCTCCCTCCTCCCTCCCTCTCTCTCTCTCTCTCTCTCTCTCTCTTTCTGGCGCTCTCTCACTATCCGAAGAAGCAGCTGGTTGCCTCCCTCCCTCTATCCCTCCTTCCCAATCCCTCCTCCTCTCGGAAACATTGCTTTTCCCTCCTCCAGATTTATCGTAATAAACCGTCACATCAGGATCCTGATTTAGAGGAAAACAGCCAATTTCATTGCAACACTTTTTTCCCTTTTTCTTAGAAAAAAAACAATGAGCACAGCACTGCGGACACTGTATAAATATTCACTACATTAGATTGAGAGAAAGAACTGAAATGCCCCGCGTCTCCCCAAGGCTGTTATGAATTTTGTTCAACAAGTGCGACAGAGCTGTTGAAAAAAAAAATTGAATTCTTTCCTAAACACTCATGGCTGCCAAACAAAATGTAGAAACTTCAACAGCTGCAAAAAGATATTTTATACACACACTTAGAGGACAGGTAAAAGCCCAAAGACTCCATTTCCCAGAAGGCATTGTGAGTGGTCTGTTAAATGGTTGGCCTGGCAGCTACTCTGGTGGTGAAAAGGTCAGGCTGGTGTGACCCATTGGCTCTGTCTATCCCAGTGCTCTGTTCTACGAGCCTCTGAGATGGATAGGGAACTACAGGAACCCACGCATAACAGGCACAAAGACCCAGTAGGCCTAGGAGAGAAGGGCGGGAGGGCCATGACATAGAGAGAGAGGGAGAGAGGGAGAAGAGAATGAACCGGGAGGAAAAAGAGGAGAGGATAAAAAAGAACAAAATCTGGAGTCAATTATGGAGCAAGTGAGCAAAAAGAGGGAGAGAGAGAGAGTGCAATAGAGCGAGAGAAAGAGAGAAAGAGAGAAGGAGAGAAAGCTATTGCATAGTTCTTTGGGTGAGTCAGACTGGGCTCTTGAGAACCATCCTCTTCCTCTCTCTCTTTCTGTTTTATTCCCCATCTCTCTCATGTTCTGCATGTCTCTCACTCTGTGTCCCTTACACACTCCTTTCCTCTCGCTCTGTCCTCTCTCTCCTCCACTCTTTATCTCTTCCCTCACACTCTTGGCCTTCTCTCTCTCTCTCTCTCTCCCTCTCTCTCCCTCTCCCTCTCTCTCTCTGTAGTCAGAGGGAGTCGCATTACCCTATCCGTCTTTTCAGTGGTTCTGAAGCCATCTACTACGGCTCAAAACAGCTTGCAGTCCTGAAAGCACTTCCTTATCACACAGACTTCTCTTCCTCTCTCTCCCCTCCACCAGGTAACTCTCTCCCCTCAGATGTCCATTGCAATCTCAAAGTCGACAACTATGGCTCACTCCAGTACATTATATTTCTGTGGCACATTCTAGTACAATATATTACTATTTACTCATTTGACAGATTATGTTCCTACTCAAAGCCTCAAAGCCACTTACAACCAAAACAGATTACAAACCAATTTGTAGTGTAAGCTATTTTACACTTAATGCTACCCTAGGGACATCTTACTGTGATTTAGTCAATTCAACTTATAGCATCTTATACAGGAAATAAAAGGAATGGCACAAAAGTGCTTTATAGCTCCTGAGGTAAATAAATTGATCAGCCAAAAATTAAAGAGACAAGAATTAAAGGAAGAAAAAGTGACTAAAATATTAGACCTGTGTGTGTGTGTGTGTGTGTGTGTGTGTGTGTGTGTCTGAGCCCATTTGCACTGCTTGAATTGGGTTTTCCTGTACTTGTCTTGGGCTGTATTTTGCTTTGGAGTGAAAGAGGAAGCACAGCCCTATACAACTCTATATGCTCTGCAGGGCCTGCGGTGTCAAAACACTGTAAGCTGATAGGGCAAGTTGGCAGAGTCTGCCTGAGGGCCACCAGAGACAAACGGTGCACGCATTCACTGAACTGTTGTGAGAGCTGAAGCGAGTGAGGAAAGTAGAGAGGCCCCAACAGACCCCTCCACCCGGGAAAAAAAAAAGTCAAGGGGCCATCAGTGCCCAGGGCCACCCCTTTAACTCAATGCCTGCTGCTGGTCTGACTAATGCGTTACAACTATAATATTCGCAGCCACCGAGAGCCTCATTCCGTGTACACAAGAGCTGAGCTGGATGTTGGAAGCCCATGGCAACATTCCCAAACATACATCAGCTACAATCTCACAGTGAGAGAAACAGAGAGTGAGAGAAAAAGACAGAGAGAGAGAGAGTAAGAGAGAGAAAGATAGAAGGACTAAAGGAGGGAGCCCCCCTGGTGATTCACACTGAAAAGGCAAAAACACTCCCCACTGAAGAAGCAGTCCAAGTCCCATAAAAGAAGCCAGGCTGTCCGAAACAGGCAAATGTTATCAAACCTTGCCAAATATTATCTTTGAAAATTGTCCAAACACAATGACAAATGTTGTAAACCTTTACATAACTGCTGAGTGCCTACTGACTGAGCACATATATTTCTGCCTCAGGAGTACAGAAGGGTAAATGTTTACATCAAGATGGGCCTGACAGAATAGATCATGGACTGTATGTCAACAGCATGAATTAATATCCTACCCAAAAGCATGATCCTGTGCATGTACCGAATATATGAAGCAGCACATGTATGGAGGACTGTATGTAGAAGCACATATACTAATGGCTAATATACTTACTCTTAGCACATACATCAATATCAGTGGCCTTTTAATGCAGCTAACATCAATACATGCCACAACACTTCATCTTAATCTGTGTGGATGGAGTACACTGTTTGGATGTAGTGACGAAGCCAACCAGTGCCCTCCCCTAGAGCCAGAAGCAGAGCAGGCAACACTTTATAATCTGACCCGACATGGCACACTGCTCCTCCATCTGAGACCTCAGAGCCATGTCCTCATTGAGCTCCAGCTCCTGCTCCCAGTAGCCCAAAGGTTACCTTGCGTTTGTATTTCACTAGACTGCAACTGAAGTTCCAGCTACAGTTACCACAGCTTGCTAGTGTATGTGTATGATTCGGATCTCACAGAAAGGCTGCTCAGTGCTTGCTATAGATTTTTATCAAGGTTAGACAAGCTGTCTTCCTTCTTCTGTGACTAATTCTGAGAGACAGTGTGTCTCTTCTCTTCCTGTTTCCTGGCTGGCAGGCATATTTGATAGGCTGGAAGTGTTTACTGTAGCATTAGCATGCTAAGCCAACAGCCTGGCTGCAGAGGGATTCGCAGCTAATGTAAACAGCAAATAAAGATTACCGAGCCTTGAGTGCATACGTGAGTGCCTGTGTGTGTGGGAGAGAGTGTGTCTTCATGTGGGTCTGTGTGTTTGTGTCTTGTGCGTGCGTGTATGTGTGTGTGTGTGTGTGTGTTGTGCATGTGTGCACAAGAGAGAGAGAAGATAGACACAGGCAGGGACTACTGTAGATTTAATATACTCAAAGATCGGTGTGGAAATACCAGAGAGAGAGCGAGAGCGTGTGCAAATGAAAGAGTGAGAGAGAGTGTAGAGAGACCTCTCCCAAACCTGCCAATCCAGAGGAGAGAGCAGAGAGTAGAGAAGAGCCAACAGGGTTATCCAACACAGTTGCATAATTTGACAGTCACTTATCTTCTATGTCCCAAGAGCATACACACACACACACACACACACACAGAGAGAGAGAGAGAGAGTGCGAAAGAGAGAATACATCCTAATATGACCCACTTCCAAGGGGAATGCAGTACACAGAGCCTAGCCTACACCAGAATTGCAATGCAAACTCTAAATAAATAAACACATGTTCATGAATTCAGTGCTAATCCACTTTGATAATAATGACAACATTACAGCGCTGCGAAACAAAGTCGTCTGTTTAATACTGTTCAAAAGGGAGCATTACTTAGCACTTGCTCGCACAAAGAGCTGAGGCATTATATAAATACTACGTGCTAAATGACTGTCACTGACAGAGCAAAAACACACACACACACACACACATACACAAAGAAAGAGAAGAGATTAAGTAACAGCAACATTCACTTAAGCCTTCTCTCACTCTTTCTCTCTCGCTCTCTCACCGTCCTTTGCCTGACCTATACCAAGCCATTAACCATTTATGCTTACTCAGTAATGGGCTGTGGGTGCATTTTATTGCTTTCAACTACCTTTACATTTGCTGGGAGTCCTTTCGGAGTGCCTGATGGCCAAGAGTTGACATTTAAGAGGCATTCCCTTGGAGTCCTTGCAGTAAGAAAAAAAAACTAAATATGATATTTTTTTTTAAGAATGGTGGTTTGGTTGGATCAGTGGCAAGCTAACTGCTTCTTTACTTAACTCACATATGCAAGATAAATTAAATGTTGATGATTCATGTTCTTCTGTCAATTCATGAAAGCGGTTACGGAGGGTCTATTTTCTAGGTGAAGGAGATCAATCAAAAATCAATATAAAACCAAGGCAAAACAACCTGACAGCAACTGACGGAAGCTGCCATGGCCCACTAATGGACTGGTTTAGAGGGGAAGATGGACTGGCGTCGCTTTTAAAGCTCAAGGCCAGCATAAGGCTCCCATCCCCTATTCCTAGAGCACAAACCTTAAGAGAGAGAGAGAGAGAGAGAGAAAGAAAAAAAAAGAAAGAAAGAAAGAAAGAGGAAAGGCAGAAAGATTGAGGAGGGGAGAGATAGTGGGTCTATGCCATATGATCAACTACTCATAGTTGCAAACACACACACACACATACGAATGTACAAACTCACATATATATATATATATATATATATATGTGTGCACCAAGAGTCCTCATTCACACATATGGTGCCAGGAGAACTTCATTGGCCCTCACACATGGCCACGGAGGGGCTGGCAGAGTCTTTAAACTGGCCTCTCCTGCGGGCTGCTCTGGATTTCACTTCTCTAATGTTTGTATCGTCTGGGCCATGGCATGCCACTCCAGTGCATCCCCTGACACCGTGGAGTGAAAGTAAAAAGACACACACACACACACGCGAAATCATACAGATACATTTGATCACACATGCTGTGCACACACACACAGACAAATATACATGAATGAGATTTTATATAGGTTATATAGGTTTATATTGTTTTATTATATGTTATTATATATTTTATGTTATTAAAGTCCGGACTTCTGATGCACATTAATGTGCACGTGTGTAGATCCTTTTAAGTTCTGACATTAAGTCAAACCTGGAGCATAAAATAGTGTCTCTCAGAACAGATGAGGATGATATCTCAGTCCAGATGAGGATGAGCGTCTCTGAAGGCCTCAGACTGCAGAGGATAAGCATCTGCTAGGTGGGTGGGAAACTACAGTGCTTGCTCTGCTTCTGTGCTTCAACATCCTTTTGAGGTCTGTTATATCCAGGACATAATATCAGACATCTAATTGCACACATAGCTCTGAGGGAAGGCAACAGTGACAGAGAGATTGAAAGAGAGAGCAAGAGAGAGAAAGCCAAAAGACAAGACAACGCGAGCGAGTGAGAGAGACAAAAAAAAATGGAAAAAATGTGTGTGTGTGTGTGTGTGTGTGTGTGTGTGTGTGTGTGTGTGTGTGTCCACTACCATCTCCTTCCATTTGTAGTAGCTCTCCTCAGAGAGAGCAGCCCTTCAGCCTGGGATATTAATAAACGAGTAGAGGGGCTGGAGTCAGGACTAATACAGTCATTACCCACCACACACCAGCACTTCCTGTAAGCTCTCATGGCCCTGTAGCACACACACATCATCACACACGAGAACCTCAGCATCACGACTCAATTCGCAAAGCATATCAGCCTCCCTGGGAAAGGTGATACCAGGAAGAGTGGTGTGGGAACAAGGGGGTGCGATGGTGCAGACGTGTGTGCACTAGGAGTGCACAAGTGTGCATGGGGGCAAGCAGGAAGTGAGGAAATGCATACTGTGGAGTGCTTAAAGTGAGGGTGAATCACTCAGCAGGGATTCCCTGCCCGCGCCAGAGGTGCACAATACAGAGCATGGAGCATGGCCAAGATAGAGAGAGACAGGGAGAGAGGGAGAGAGAGAGGGAGAGAGAGAGAGAAGGAAAATAGTAAAGAGATTGAAGAGAGAAAGACAGGATGGTAAAAGGAGGAGAATGAGAGGGAAAAAGAAAGGGAAACAAAAAAAGAAGTTGAGAGGGAAAGAACAAGAAAAAAGTATGGAGAGAATTGAGGGGGAAAAAAGAAAAAGAGGTGAGCGGGACAGAGAGGGAAGGAGAGAAGAGAGGGAGAGAGAGAATGAGGGCAGAGGAACTGGGAGTGACGGCGAAACAAGGGGAAAGTGGAAAAAAGGCGCAAAGCGACTGAAATAGAGAAGAGGACAAATGGGATAGAGAGAGAGAGAGAGAGAAAAGAGAGAGGGAGAGAGATGCAGAAAAGGAGAAGAGAGGCAGGGCTATGGAGCGAGAGACTGCACTGGAGAGAGGCCAATACTGCTATGTGCACAAGACGTAGGTGGATAGGCCAGGCACACAAGAGAGAGGGAGAGAGAGGGAAGGAGAGAGAGAAAGAGAGAGAGAGCGAGAGAAGGGAGGGAAAAGTCTTGGACACACAACGCGTTCACAGAGGACCCATAGCCAGCCAAAAGACCTCCACATGGACAGGGAGAAAAGCCCAGCTACACTGGCAGAAACCGTATGCTCTCCCCATACACACACACACACACACGGGAATACACTACAGGAATGCTTTTCTTCAGGGCTTTCGGTGTTGAGTCTGGCGTTTTTTTGGTCCAAGTTCTC